>VUQI01029798.1:0-25845 GCA_015106735.1 Paratilapia polleni | reverse complement strand
GGTTTGGTTTTTTAAAAAAAAAAAAAAAAAAAAAAAAAAAAAGAAAGCAAGAAAGAAAAACCTCTTGAACCTGTCCACAACAAACTTCTCTTTGGCCCCCTCTCCTGAAAAATGGGAATGAGTGAAATGGCTGTGATGGTAGATTTACTGATGAAGAAAGGTGAAGCGAGAACATTCGGAGTGATAAAAGGGGACAGGGAGCGAGTGACAGTTGGGTTAAGACAGAAGTCATGTTCAATAGCAGGTAGAAACATCAAACAGTGAGTTCACAGGAAACCCATGCAACCTTGTCTTGAAGGAGGATTTTCTGTTGTGTGGAGTAGATTATATCTGTTGAAGCTGCTGACACGGCCTCATTTGGTGCCCGTAGTGTTGGAGGGGGATTAAACGATATAAACTTTAAAGCTTTAAACAATACCTTTCAAAATTAAATGGATTAAGGGAGGGATGTCTGATGGGGATTTCCCAAGGCTTTGTTAGTTTTAAACTCCACTCCTTTTAAAAGGGGGGAAAAAAACACAGCACTTAGAAATTTCTCAGGCATGTGACTTTTTTAATGAGGCTGCTCTCACGTTGAAGAGGGCAGTGGGCACAGGAGGCCTGCCAAGCAGATGGCTCTCATAAACATCATATCTGCTCTGTTTAGATACATGACTTCTCATCTCCCAACACTGAGAGGAAAACAAACCCGACCATCACCGCAAGCACGACCCACTTGCCTGCTTTTGGCAAGCTGTGCCGGCTCGTTGAAATGGCACATTTCCATTTCCTGCATTTCTCCTTCATAACAATATGCATGAGCTGCACAATTGATATACATAACCTCTAATCTGTTATAAGTATGCAGAGAAGATTCAGCGATGGTGGTGGTGTGTATTTTTGTTTAGTGGCAGTTAGGATGTTGACTTTTATTAAATGTTATTATTACCATATAACTGAAAGTATATAAATACTAAGCAAGACAGAAGATGTTGCTATGATTAGGCAGATGCTTTCCACTCCAGCTGAGATGAGAAAAAAAATGAAATATACATATATATCAAACTTTGTTGCTGCTGCTTCGCCGTAGACATGTGACCATCCAGATGAAAGGGAGTCGGTGTCAAACTGCTCTCCAAATTGAGGACAGGCTCCACATTGCCGAGCAGACATCAGTGAGCTTAAATTTGGAGGCATGTCAAGCATCGCAGGTATTAGGACGAAATCTCTCATTATCTTTCTTTAACACATAATATGAGCGCACCATGGCAGGAACTGAGTGGGTGAGTGGGTGGGGCAGGTAGCAGGGGCTCAGCACTCATTAATGGCAGCCAAAGAGATCCCTCAGTAGTCACCTTGAATTCTATTATTAGACCAGGACGAAACAACTCCAAACAGAAACTGGATCAAGTGTGTTGTGCAGGATCTGATTGGGTGTAGAGTCCTAGAAGTGGTTAGGATAAGCGCCACTGTGATCACATGAGGTCAAAGAGATGACATGAGTGGCAAAGAAGCCAAAACTGTGGCTGTCGAAAAGTCACAAGGAATTCAGAAGCCAACAAAAGCCTATTTATCTATCAGGGAAAGTGGACAGCTAGAGCACAGTAGCCTTGACAGCAGTGGGAATCCCTTGTCATTTCTCAAGGTCCACACACACACACACACACACACACACACACACACTCACAGATGCATGTAAGATGATTACTCAGTACTGCTTGTCAATTGTACCTTTTCAACCTGGATCAATGAATCGTCTTGCACCAGGACCCTGTATCAGCGTCAGTCATTAACATGTGAGTGCCACTCTATCAGCCCCAGCTCCAAATAAATCAAAGGGTCGGCCACAGAAGAAAAGAGGCTAATATTTCCTCAATAACCCCAGAGAGACACCATGGAGAGATGCAAATTGCCTCCCAGGAGACCCCAGGGGATGTGAAGGAGAAACTCGCTGGGAGGCAACGGGAAGCTAATGAGTATAATGGTAAATGTATACATGGACAGGGAGAAAACCCTCTCTATTCATACCAATTAATACAATCTTATCAATGGAGGTGTACTGTAGAAGGAGGGCCCATGTCTAACCCCTTGCCTTCCTCCCAGCTTGCACCTCGGGAGCATCTGTATTATTCAACACAGACCAGGCTACGGTCATTAGCCCTGTGGGAGGCTGGGCCAGGCCTGGGGAGTTAAAGAGATTTTAAAAACCACTCACTCCTCACATCAAAACAAATCGGGCCAAATCAAAGGGGCTCAAAAATGTCCTTTCTTTGAGGGGTGAGGGAGGAAACCGCCATTGTTGTGAAAGCCTGCTTTCTGTGGCTGATGTAAAAAAAAAAAAAAAATTTTAAAAAAATGGAAGAAAAATACAAGATAGCTAAAAGTGTCTTCATCAATCATGCTGCTTTTGTGAAAAAAAGATTACAGATAATTATAATGTCATGACATAAAATAAGAAATTTAAACCTTAATTCTGTTAAATATCTTTGCATAATAACTAGAAAATTATGACACTGATATATTTAATCAGTTTAATGGTGCTTAATAACTGTGACTTTTGAGCTTCCATTATTTTCCATTATATCATTAGCAGATTAACAGGATTTTTTCTATGCCTTGTTAGAACGACAGTATTTCACTACAGCTCATGACACCATGTCAAAAAAATGTAAATGAATTTCTAAAAAAAAAAAAATGTAAGTTCAAACATATACTGCAAACCTCCAGGAGCATTTCTTATGAGATAATAATGGGGTAAGATCATTTCACCTGTTTAATATATAAAAGTGTTGGTTTATGAAAATTTTTTCCTTGACTCTGGTACAAAAATCAGAAATCAAATCTTTTTTGTGTTGTTTTTTGTGTTGTTTTGCTCTTGATTTTACATTACACTCTTGCTAATTCATGAAATACGCAGGTTTCTTTAGGAAACTGGTCTCACCACACTGGCAAATTTTATTGATAAATATAATGCTTCTTAATTTGGAGATTTTTTGCAATGCGTGACTGCAGTTGTGTCTTTTGTCTTTCTAAACAAACACCTATACAGCTATTTTTAAAAGCCATAAAATGAAGATTTTTTTTCCCCCCTTAAACAACAAACTGATTTAACTAAATCAAACCCCCCACCTCCAACCCCCAGCCAAGAAAAAAAAAACTTGCAAATATATACATATATTTATTTCTTGTTTTTGCTGTTTCAATTATTAAATTTGTTAGCGCATTGGCTTAATATGCACCAAAACCACTCTAATAACATATATCACCACTGCACCTGCAGCTACTGAAACTTGCTGAAAACACTGAAAATTGGCATAAAACAAGGTTCATAATTTTACTTCTGTCATGTGTTGATTGTGATGCTCAAAAGCCAATACTTTCCTTCTAATGACAACCTTAAAGGTGCCCTGAGGAGCTGCCTTGCAAACATAGTTATGATTACTCGCAGTACTTATGCTACAAACAAAACAGGAGCCAATTAACCAGAACATTCCTCCATAGCACTGCTAGTGGTCAAAAGCTCCACAGGAAGTCTTTAAGTGAAACCACATAGCCTTACCAATTAAGATTTTTGGAGGGAGATTTATTAATTTAAAGATGTAGCTGAACAACATAAAAGGGCAAAGTAATGTTTCAAAAGCACAAGAAAAAGAAGGCCTGCCACTATCTTTCATTTTGAAGGTCATTTAACAGGCTGGAGAATATACCTGGCAACAGCTGAATGGAGGAGGATTTGCCTCCTAGAGATCGCCGAGGAGGCTGAAATGAAGGTTAATCACTATATAACTTCCTACATGTATAATCCTATACTCCAGTTTCATTGAGCATGTCTGTAAAAGCCCTCTGTCAGCATAATTGCACCTAACCTGTGCCCCGCATGCTCAAATCTCTAAAATATCACATCCAACTCAGAGAATAAATGGGAAATTAATGAGGGAAGTGCTGAGCTCAACCTCAGATAGGTATCACAGAAAGGGTTAGCTGCCTCACAGCTCATGTACAATGGAAGCTCACTAATCCCAACCCTCAAAGATAGAGGTTGTTTGGACTTGTGAAATGTTCAGTGGGATAAATGCAAGACCATACTGATTTGACATTCTTGCAGACTTGTATGCGTTGCATCAGACTTAGAATATAAGATAAACTGTGAGTATGTTTTAGGTGGTAATTTATATGTAGTCATGAAAATATACTAAAACCAATTAACTAAGACACAGTGGTGGTGCACTAAATGACCTGTGCTAATTTCATTTCCATACATTCACATATTCTTCAGAAATAACTATGTAATTATGATTTCATAAGGATTTTGTTTTATGCTTTGTAGAAAATTTATTTTCAGATTTCATAGAAAAACCCCACATACATAGACTGTCTCTTCTTTTATTATCTTTTTCTTGTTTAGATTGCTCAGGCAAACCTTGCTACAGATTAATCACTGACTACACAGGTCCCATTAACTGCTGTTGCTCTTCAGTGTATCATTCCTTAGAGTGAGGGCTGAGAGTATCAGTAATCATATTCTGCCCCTTAGTGGAGGAAATGGTCCACAGCCTGAGTGAACGAGGATAAGAGAGGGCTTGATCTGCAGAGGCTGAACAGTAGACTGGATTGTGGACAGCTCAGTGCTTCAATCAGCCTTTGATGGACTGCAATAATCTCACCTGCCAGTGAATTAAGATTCAAGTAGCTCAAGTCCTTCTCTGCTTAAAAAGAAATTCCTCTCCAAGAAGAAGTCACTCCCATGACTATTTAAAAGGGGAGTACCACTCAATTTATATGTAAATTTAGATTTATAAAGACCAAAACTATCCCAAACTTGAAACTAAAAAAGAAAGGAAAGTCACAGTTTGGATGTTGTCAACATTAACTGTCTTCAAAAGCTACTTATTTGTGGGATTTTATATAATCTGGCTGTATCGTGTGTCAAAGAATCAGAATACAAGAATGAACCCTTAACCCTAGGAATTCATCTAAAATATATTTCTAAGAATCCTTCACAGCAGAGCTGCCGTCACAAATCAAGGAAATGAAAAGCTCTCACATATCTTCATACCGTTTGAAACAGAAGAAGCAGCAGTGAATGTTCAATGATGCAGGACGAAGACAAACAAAAACACAAGTTTAAATTGCAGAAACAAATGCAAAACCACAGAAAAAATTAAATCGATTTGCAACAAATCCTACTCTTGGTTGCTGTTGAAACCCAATCTCCTCTCGTGTAAAGAAAACAGATTCATAAAGTATGGGTACTTTCGGAGATGGAGCCAATAACTTAAGGCTCAAAAATAATGCAAAGTGGACTCTTAAGATGGCATTGTTAAAGCTATGATGTATATATATTATATGTAAAATTTGCTGTCTTTGTATTGCAGTGTGTATGAAAACAGCTCAAAAGTGGACAAAACCAAGATGTGTTGTCCAGTTTGGACAAAAAGTTACTGTACTTTATATTTTTGCATTAATTAAGCAACTGTTTGGTCGCAAAATAGTAACGTTCATCACGAGTAGGAATCTTAAAACTGTTGGCTTTAAAACCAGAATATTAATGAAAATGCTGATGTTTTTTCATGAGAATTCTTAGTGGAAATTAACTTCTAGACAAACAGCTTCTGCAACATCTGCACTTTATTGGATTTTATCAGACTGTTTCCTGACATTTTGCTAAAACAAATAGAGAAGAAACACATACCATCCAGCAGTCAGCATCTACTACTGAGTATTTACTGATGGTACAATGCCAACGTGGTGGCAATTTCAACATCAGAAATCACAAAAGTCACTTACATTTTAAGAAAATTAAACAAAGACTAGGGGACTGTAAACACTAGCTGTGTGTCAGTGATTCTGTTTCACACTGGAAAATAATCAACAGCCAGCTTGTCACTCCCTGCAACCTGCCAAGAGTAGGAGTGGAAGCACTGACACATGTAACTGACATCTCAGATTTAATTTGACTGGTAATCACACCCAGCTATAGTTTCAGAGCATTTCACACATCTGAGCTACAGTTTCAGGTGTTAAGCTGGTAAGGAGACACGCAACTGTGCCTCTGCATGATAACACCTTCGCATTTTAGGTTTATGCTCTGCCATTATGATTATAATAATGATAGCAGAAGAAAGTTAGACACCACACACACAAACACACATTTATTTTCTTGCTTTACAATTAAAACACAATCAACACACATTTTAAGCTCATATTTATCTGCGCAAATACATTTATTTCAGTTCATTGGTTATCTGAAACAAATTATAGACGTGTATGCTTCACTGCATGTCACCTTGTTGTGATTCTTGTCTGAATCCTAAACCATGAATGGATTATTATGACTTCTAATATGAGACAATATTCTATTATTGCTGCCAGTGTTTGTCATATGTGAAAAGCTTGATATGAATAATCAGGCAATAAACAATAAAAAAGAACAAGTTAGAATGCCCTAACTTATCAGACTGTGTGGAGGCAGTGATTACTCCATGTTGTTCTCAGAAAAACACACCTATAACAGAGGCAAAAAGCAGGTAAATGTTCAGAAACTTTAGAATTAAAAGGCTGACAAGCTGCACACTACACGGATCACATGGGGGGAAAGCTTTGGTAAGATTTTGTGAGTCCATCTGACACACACTGTCAGAGGGAATATGTCACCATGCTCAGTGAATCATGGCTTCCTTATTGTTTTGGATCCATTAAAATCTTTACCGTTTGTGTGAAAATGATCTTAATGCAATAAAAATTTGAAAATTAACCAACTTTCAACAAGTATTTTTGTTTTTGGTGTTCTATTGCCTATTTTACTTGTATCATTGGGAAAAAAAAATGCATCAGTGTATGTGTGAAAGCAACCAAAAATCTGGCTCTGAATGTCACTGGACCAACTTGACCACATTTGGTCATCTGCACAGTCGAAATGCAATCCATACAGCTTGACCAAAGACTCGAGAAAAAAAAATGGCATGCAGGTTGAAAGGTTACCTAACTCCACCTCCTTTTGCTAACTGCAAGCTGGACAAAAGCTGCGAGCAGTACCAGTAATGATAGCTGGGCAATACAGGAAAACACAGACCGTACAAGCAGTACTTCTTCCCCTAACCTGGGATTCACCAGCAGGACCAGCTGAACTAATTTATTTACTTATATTGCAATTGAATCACTGGTACAATAATGAGAATGCAGGCATAAATACAAAGACCTATCAGCTGGCAAAATCCAGTTTTAGATCACATGTTAATACCAGGTTTAAATGTGTACAATACTGAAGTGTTCTGAACCCTTCACTTTGTCACAAATGTCTTTCTATCTATCGATCTAGATAGATAGATGGATAGATAGATCTGTATGACTAGAAAATAGTTATAAAACTTGCTTTGCAGAAATCTATTAGGCTAATATGAGATTTGGGATTTTAATGCTGCATAAAAAGTACTGTCAGCATATTTTACAGCAGATTTTCTTGTCCACAAGCAGAGGTTGTGTGTCATTTTTATGTGACTTTCAAAACAGCACATCAGTTTAAAATCACATTCATAATCAATTCTCATTAAAACTGGACAAGGTGAGAGTATCAAGGTAATAAATCAATTATTGAATTAAGTATGTGTTTTAAGCTGTTAAAGGGAGGTCTAGACTCTCTAGAGCCCCAACAGAAAAGAATGAAGGATATTTACCATATCAAGCAAAAAGCTGGTTCATTTTCCATTGGTTTCTGATATTTTGTAGACAAGAAAAAGATATAATCAATATACTGATCAATAATGAAAATAATTAGTTACAACCCTCCTATAATGCCAAGACATGCATGTTATAGCAGCACAACAAAAGTTATCAGGAGCAGCCAGTAACCATGCTTTTCCTGATTAGTTATAAATCGGAAATCAGAAACGTCTATGTCAAAGTGTTGCCCTAAAGGTTTAAAATGTAAGAAATATGGGAACTGGAGCTGAAATGACTTGTCAGTTAAGCAGTTACTAGCTTAACAAAATATTTTGCATCATTTTACATAATATTTTGGACAAAAACAAAAAAAATATTCATTGTGGTTTCAAGCTTTAAATGAGGGATGATTTGCTGCTCTGTATTATGCAGTAGTCAAGCGGCCTTTGGACTGCTGAGTGGATAAAATAAGCATTCACTGACATCATCTTGAGCTTAGAAAAACTGAGGTGGACATTTTCACCATTTTATGTGGTTAAAAATAATGAAAACCATCTCTGGTTGCAGGCCGAGTGGAAACTGTCAGAACTGAGCTTAAAATGTTCGCCGCCAAGAGAAATAGCTAATGGTGTGAATACTACAGTGATTCAGTCAATGCGGTTCTATGAAAACACACCGCCCTTAATTCTTCGCATGTGATATATTCCTGCAAACATCCATGTTCTTGGTCAGTGCATCTGATTACTAAAATATTCGCTCTGCAGCTGTTCCTCAGCTGAGTTGCTAATTCAGGCCAGTGTACTCCCATTTAAGTAGTCCCAGGTGTCTTCATTTATAGCTGTGTAAGCAGCCAGCCAGGCCAGCAGAGAACACGTAACTGTTTGCTATGCTGAGCATTCAGGGACTTCAGGCATCTTGGTTAAAATATTTGACCTTGTCAAGTGACATATAATCAATTTGTGGATAACATGCCTCAACCATCTGATTTATTTAGTCGAGCAGTTGACTCCTTTACTCTCTGCGGTATACTAATGCGGTAAAACCAACACTAGGCTGTTAAGCTGCCGCTGCCTTCTTTCTATAGCTGTTTAAGATCCTCCTTAGACACCTGCAGGGAGTGATGGACTCACTTATGTAGGTCTACACTTTGATTTGACTAAACCTCCAGTCCGGAGGCGATAACAGGAATGTGATGCACACTCACAGCAAAAACAATACAGAGCCCCGATTTTGCCACTATAGATGTTATCTCTGCAACAGCTTTTTTTTGGTTAAGCTATTGTCTCAGAAACTCACAGGAAATGCAGCATTATAAATACAAATCTGAGCTTACTACTGGCCAAAATCATGATGAAGCAATGTTTGTCTCAACACCAGCTCCCTCTTGACAAGTTCATGATTGCTTATGAGGAAAACCTACTGCATTCAAGAGTTTTCTTGTTGTATATCCATTTTGACTGGGTACTGTGGCTTCACTTGTTAACAAAACTTCCTTACATTACCCCCGTGTCTCACCCTGTGACAACTCGGATACACTCCAGCCACAGGATGCTGTGTCGCAATTTTTATTACACCCCCCCTTCACAGGGCGGTGTGTAATAACCACTGAGCCAAAGGTCAAATACAGTCAGCAATATACAAACCAATCTTGTTCATGCATTCGTGTGTTCGGGACTTTCTTTCCCCATATAAATGCATCTCCAGCAGTGTTTTTCCAGTGTATTAGCCACTTTAGACACTAAAATCGCAATTTATTTCTTTAACTTGGGGCATGTTCAATCTATGTGCAGAAGAAGACTATATTGCCTTTCTTTGGCTGTAATGGACTTTGAGATATATTTCCTTTATCTGGTAGGTGTCTCAAAGGTGTTATCCAGTCCAGCAGAGACATATATATAAAACCCACCAACTTAAAAAGGTGGTTGCAAGGGCACAATTTTTTTTTAATCACGCTGGATTTTTTCAGCCAGATGGTTAAAGTACTCACAAGTGGCACAAACTGTGGCTACACCCTGCAGTGTATAGCTACTGGCAATTCTGGCATTTAAAACTTTCATAAATAGTGTCCAGTATCACTCTTCAGTTTACTATGTCATTGTCAACCTTGCTCTCTTATATGTACTGCAAAAATGATCAGTGTAAAAATAAACGTTATATATCATTTAAAAATTGTAAGTAAACAGCTCTTTTATGCAAAAATAAAAAAACCTCCCTCAGTAGCTTAGAGCTGTGACTTTACTTGGACAGGCTATGCGACAGTGAGCTTGCTGCTCTTCCCACAGACTGAGAAACTCTACCAGCGATGTCTTGGAGAAACAGTGAGTGTCGCAATAGTGAAGCAACTTAAGTTAAGGTAAACCTACAAAGCTGCACCCTTCACAGTTATCACTCACTGCAGTGTTTTACCTTCACAGCGACCTACAACATAAGTGACACATCACCGACTAATGACCGCACCTGCTACGATGTATCCCTGCGCGCATCAAACCGTACAGCCGGCTGTAACACCTACCTCAGGACGAGCGCTCATGTCCTCAAGTTTGTCATTGCGCCTGACACCGTCTTCTCGCCCTCTATTAGGCTGTCGCCATTTTGCTGTAAAAGCACGCAGGTTGCACTCTGGACTGCAGGAGAGGGGTGTTCACGGTAGGAGGTAGAAAAATGAGCGTCACCCAAACTGCACACCTACACCTTATGTCCACCGTAGTCCTAAGAAACAGCGCATTTGGAGGAAAACACTAGAATAACCTAACTTCAATATCAAATGAACGTATCTAGAATCTAAATTAGATTTTGACATTATGATAAATTGTGAACGGAGCACATGACCTTGACCTGATTATGAATAATTTTAAGCTCGTTTGCCCAGACAGACACACTCTCTCTCTAATAAGAAACTCAAAACGTTTCAGTCATGATGGATTTTATATTAGATTTTAGTAACACCAAATGTACATTTCCTTTGATACAACATTGTCATTGCCCAAGTTGCAATAAGAACTTGAACTACAAGCAGGACAGGACAGAAGGGGTTAAATTTCTCATACTGAATGTGACCTTGAACTGAATTTTAAAATGGCTCCAGTGAATGAATGAATATGGTGAAAATATGCTTCTGTTGTATATTTAATGTCCAATTGCTCTTGTACAAGTAAAGCAGTGAGCTTTAACCCTCATTTAAATTGTAGCATAATGATGCAGAATGCATGCTGAAAATGCATAATTAATACCATCTCATGTTTTCGCTCGCCCAACTGTTATTTCCATGTTTCCACTGGAAAACCATCAGGCATTTCAAACTTCATGAGTCAGGGGAAAGAAAATCATGTCATCATCAGTATGTTTTAGACCAGAGTTGTTTTATTTATTAGAATTTTTGTTAATATTGCCTTACTGCACATAAACAACCCAGGAACACAGCCTTTAAGCATCTGATTACAGCTGTGATTAACTTCAGGCATCCATGAAGATGCTGGGATGATTTTATCAAACAGAAGACTGATGCATCATCATATTGCATAAATTAGACTTCATGAGGCCACAGCCAGAATATTATCACTGACTTTAGTCCAAACACTCTGACTTAATTGTGGATTTTAAAACTTACTGTGCTTTTATCATGTGAAATAATGTCTTTGACCAGTGCAGTTAGGGAAACCCAGTCTGTGTGTGGTGTCTGCATCACTGTTGGAGTGGTAATTCTCATGTTCACAAACATATGAAATATTAATTGGATTAAGCAAACAACTAACAAATCTTTCAGTGTACATTGCTCCAGTGATTGCTATTATCAACAAGAGATAGTCTGCAGACGACAAAAATTTCTCCAGATCTGTTGAATATTTATAAAGTGGGCAAAATATGACTTATTTATCTTTGCTAAATTATTAAAAGTCTGGAATGCAGATCATTAATCATTAATATTGATATATTGAGAAACTGTAAGACATAAATATTTGTGCATAAATATTTATCTACTCCATGCCAGTGTGTATTAACTTTTGGTTTAGTGCCTTATTCAACAGAGATATGTTTCTTTCAAAGATATTTCCAAGTCACTTACTGTATTTGTGCTTGCCTCGCTGTGATCTGAGCTCATCATTGTACCCACCTACATGGCAGAAAACACAAAGCAATTCTGAGGAGTGTGTTGTCTTTTTGTGTGAGATATAGGGATTGACACAATCCCTCTGTTTTCAGAGCATGAAGTAATTCTTTTAATGGCCTGCCAACTGCGCACTCCAAAGTTTGATTTTGCTCTGCAAAATGAGAGCAAAAATCTCGAACAATTTATTATGCTGTTTGTGCCTCGCTTCACTAGTTATCGTCTGCAATTTATTTCCTACCTTGGGGTACTGCAAGCCATTTTTCTTCATTTTCAGTGGCTCACTTTTTTTTTTCTTGATCCTGCACGCTGCTGACTAAACTCCTGCCTCCAGCCATGGTGTTGGAACATCACAGAAAACTACATCATTATGCTGAAGCTGGTTAACAAAGAGAGGCAGAGAACCAGTTTAAATCACAGGGCACAAGACAGTATGGGAATTATCAAGTTCACTACCTCAGATACAGCAATTCATATATTCTCTCTCCAGCAGTGCAGGTGAACTGGCTCACTAATGAAGACTGCTTCACACCTCAGTCTGAATTCAAGGTCAGCACCTGACCACTCTGCGGCATTTTAAATTCTATTTTTTCAATTATAAATTAAGCTTGAGTTGAAACGTGAGTCGCACGTCTGCATCAGCTCAGGACCAGCGATGACCTTTTCCCCAGACTTTTATTAATACATTATTTACACCTGTGCTGTTTTTACTGCGACATGTCAGAAAAGGCAGTATTTTCAAGAAAAACATGATTTATTAGTGATTTAAAATGGACACGGTGATGCAGATAAGGCCAAAGAATATAAAGTTTTCCCAGTTTTGCACACAAGCTGTAGATATTGCAGGTGAAAGACCAGTAACATCATGAAATGGATTTTGAAAATGAAAAACAAACAGCACATCACTAGAGCCCTGTAGTGTGATAATATAAACAGTATACATTATTTAAGAAGTATAAATATATCTATACCATAATGTTAACGTGTCTTTATGTTGAGATTTTAATTTTATTGTTTAAATACTAAATAATACAAAAAAGAGGAAGGATGTCTTTTTAGACACCACCATTCAGAGCTGCACATGAAATGAAGGTTGAAAAATATCTGCAGAGCATCCAAAGATGGCCAGGTCGTGGCTGGGCCTAATGTCTCTGAGTATGGGCTTTTGAGTGACTTTTGAAAATTACAGTCCAAAAGTCGCATAATGTAGAGCAAGAAGAAGGAAGGAGTGCTGGTGAGCCTTCTGCAGAGCACCACTTATCACACTTAGACACACTCTGAAGATGCAGTTCAGTTTTTGAGTAATGCAGCCTGTGCGTCACTTTGTACCGAATCAGCCTATAATGCATGCTAAGAGAAGAAACATTATTTGATGATTTTTACTTGATTGATTTTTAACAATGCATCAGACCGATCATAGTTTTTTGGGGTTTTTTTGTTATAAAATCTTTATCTGCTAAGCATAACCAACAAATAACTGTAGAGGAACACAAGTGGATCAAAGCTGATTTAAAGTAGTTATGTTCCAGCACTGATAAATTGGCAACACAATGTGTTACAAGCTGGTTATGCTGTCACTACTTAAGTATACTGAGACATGGAGAGCAGGGCCACATGCTAATGTTATAATTTCTACATACTCAAACTAAGACTAAGAAGTTTAAGTAGCTTCTTAGTCTTTGCAGCTTTGCAGAGTGTGTAAAATTCCAATCAAGCAAAGTCCTGAAGATCCTAAATTGTGGCCTGCAATAGGCCTAGGCTGCTGGGGACTTCCCATGATGCACTGAGCACTTCCTCTTCCTCACTTCCTTTCACTCTCCATGTGTTTATACACCACTTGCATTTAATTATTTGTTATTATTAAACTCTGTCTCTCTCCCATAGTGTGCCTTTTGTCCTGTCTCCCTCTGCTCTCTTCTCTTTCCCCTCACTCCCAAAGGCCCTGATCAGATGGTGGATTCAAACTCAGGACCTTCTTGCTGCAAGGCAACAGTGCTAACCACTGCGCCACAGTGCTGCCCTGAAACAATTTCTTTGTGGAAAAAAAGTGTTTTCTAATTACTTCTTGACATAGTAAACATAACATTTCCTGAGGAGAAGGAAGGATGTGAAGGCGAATTCATTAGCACTGCAGTCACACTAGACCACTTCATATGTGATGGCGAGTGTTGTTGACGGGGGTCTAAAACTGGAGCGTCGTGAACATTCAGCTCTAAACACTTAAACACAAGTTCAGGATTTAAAATCTATGAGTATATTGCATGAAGAGGAGAAAACAGTAAATAATTCACCTGATGATCTGCGTCACTTGTCAGTCATGTTTATCTTTTGTGTTGTCTGATGGTCTGATGGTGGCCACTCCATCACTCCATCATAAAGGAAGGTCCAATATGTCCTAAAGACATTGTTTCCTTAGTTTTTAAGGAATTTGAGCAGCTCTTATTTCAGCTTTGTGCTTTGTGCTCCGGGATGAACCCTTCATAGGATGCAACTGGAGTCTTTTTGGGAAATTGTAATGGATAGATGTGACCACTAGATGGAGCTTTTCAAACCTTTCTTCATATCGTCAAGAAGGGTTTGATCCTCCTAGTCAGCTGGGGCCTTTCTGTGAAGTTTTTTTTCTTTCCTCAACATGCATGTAAGGTTAATGACTTCTAAATTTGCCTTTGGTGCGAGGCCGTCTGTCTCTCTGCGTTGGCCCTGCGGTGGACTGACGACCTGTCAGCGGTGTACCCCGGGACAGGCCCCTGATTGGATAAGCAGTTAGGAGATTGCAGTAAATCCACATTCAACTTACCAGGTAGCATCAAGAGGCGGGAGTCATCAGATCAAAGTTTCATTCTCCTGTGGATGCAGTGGTGTTGTATTCAGGGTACCAGCTTCACACAACAATCCTCTCTAACTCTGATACTGTGCATTTAATGTGTCACTACAGCTATTAATGATAGTAGCTTCCACTTCAGATGATGATCTGGCTGTCACGTAATAAGGTGTCTGTTACTCATGAGTACATTAAATATGCTAAATGAAACAGGAAGCGGTGGTGTTCTCTGCTCTGTTGGTGTGTTTTTTCTTTCTCATAATTGTGAGTGTGAGCTATGACAACATGATGCTCAATATCCATATTTTATTTCTAACTAATTAACTGAAGACTCTGTGAGTGAAATGAAGACACAAACTCAGGACGTTCCCTTATTAACAAGTACACAAGTGTATTATTTCATTTTATTTATATATGCAAGCAAGTTTATGTCTTTACAAATAAAAAAAGCCACTGTCTGCCCAAGCTGTTGGCACAGATATGTACAAAAATGGAGGAGTGAATCAGATAAAGCCTGCTACTAAGCAACCAGAGTGAAGTACAAAAAGTCTAACATACTATGGAGAAACAGAAAAAAAACTACCTCCAACGTCCAAGATGTCCAACCTGACATAATGCATGAATCTGAAACACGTGATGATCAGTTGAAGGTCACAGACTGACATCAGCTTTTAGATCTGTGGTTCAGTTCATGATGGACAAGAGCTGAAGTTATCAGGCACAGAGGATCTGATCTTCCACCCTGTGATTCAGAGCTGCGAGAACACGTCAAATCGCTCTCGCACCAGGTCGGAAATCAGATGTCATGTTATTGAAATTCATGCTTTATAGCACTGACATGGTCGGTTTTCTGAATCCTGCACTCAGGATCCTGGAATGGTAAAGCGAGGCCATGTTCAGCCGCGGTCAGCGGGCAGACAAAGAGGACGCAGGATTAGTACATGTCAATACACATATTCATCTTTACGAGGAGACGTGGATTAGAGGGTAAAATGAGGAGACTGAAACAAATGGAGCGCGAGCTGCTCACATCCTCCACCTGATCACAACAGCAGGCCGATGTTCCCATCGCCGCAGATCACCTGTTTCAGGTGTTTTCTATTCCGCACCACATTCACACGATGAACACCAATTCATGAATCTCAGATCCACCAGGGCAGAAGCCAACAATCAGCTTCTTCACCTTCAAACTTCACCACTATGGAGGACCAAAAGTGCCATAATTAAAAAAACAGAAAAAAAAGACTCAATAAAGTAAATAGACCACAAATAACAGTAAAAATAAATGTAAGGTTGAATTATTTTATACTGTGTTGCATAAACTGACATTTGTTCTAATTTGCATCCGTATTTGTTTACCTAACAAAACAAACGGGTCCGAATTTAACATGACTTAATTTTTTTTCTTGTAGGAGCCACTCCTGTTTTCACACAGCATGATGTCGATCAGCTAACAGGTGATGACACACGCTGAATGACGGCCCGTCTCATTTTCATAATGAAGCAGAAACACACAA
Source organism: Paratilapia polleni (assembly GCA_015106735.1). NCBI lineage: Eukaryota > Metazoa > Chordata > Actinopteri > Cichliformes > Cichlidae > Paratilapia > Paratilapia polleni. Next base: position 9,764 of record VUQI01029798.1, on the reverse strand, counting down.
AGAAATGCAAAAAGAAACACATAAATTTATAATTTCAGTCAAATAATAATAAATAATACAAAATAAATGAATAAGCAAAAGGGGAAATAAAACTGGAGCGTAAATAAATCACTAATGCAAAAATAAATAAACTATATTTTAGGCAATATTTTATGTATTGATGTGTGAATTGATTTTTAATATAGTTTTTGGTATATTTAAAGGCATATCATTTAATTTATTCATTCCTTTACTTCTTCTTTTATTTTTAATTATGGCAGCTATGGTCCTCCGTATATAGCAGTACTGGAAATAGTTGGAATTGTTATTTTTTGCCGTGTTAGCAGAGCCGTTACAGATGGTAGTTTGGCTCTTAAAGTGTTGTTTGAAAGAGCTGAAATGCGTCAATGAGTCACTTTCACGTGTGCTTTAAAATGCGTCTCAGCTGGTGTGTTTGTGAGGAAGAGGATGTGAGCAGAGGTGGGTGCAGGATAATGGGTGGCCAGAGCAATACATTACACCACATCTGCAAATCCGCTTTATTAGGATAAACAATACAGAACACCATAATCATATCACTTAAGACTTGCAATCATAGATTCATGCACTTGTATGCCGTAAATCGAAGGGAATGGATTTCTTGTTTTCACGTCTCGATTTTGTCAAACTGCTACAATATATTGCTCTGGTGGTAAACAACTGAGCAAGCAAGCTAGCTTAGCAACACCATTAGCAACAGGAACGGCAATACTGCACACGGAAAAGTGGAAAATAAAAACAGCAGAACAGCGCCAGTGGAAAAGAATGATTTTTTTTTTTGTCTTGTTTTAATCATTAAAATTATGACCATTGAATGCATAACCATGCCACAAACAACAACTAGAGTCACTGTCTTTTTTATGTAGTATAAGATTATCTTCATTATTATGAATTCATTCGTTTTCATCATTGTTATTTCTTCAGGTTATAACCAATGCTGCAAGACTATACACAGGTCCCACAGTGGGGATCTCAATGCACTTACACACCAAGAATAAGAGAGAGAGAGAGCTCACAATGGTCAATAAGTGCACAAAAAACTATTTTTTCTTTTATCTGAGGTTAAAAACACTGACAAGACATCCATTGTCAGGCAATGAAATGATAGAATACTGTTACTGTAAAACTAGACCCTTAAAAATACTGACTGTTTGCAGCCGGGACACACCTGAACAGGACACAAGTCCGATGGAGGCTCCCTTCTTTAACACGGGTGGTCATTTTTTTAAATTTGTCACCTTCAGCTGCAGTTACACGACCATCGAGGGAATGAGCATGGCTTCAGTGCCTGTGTGGAAACTCTAATGTGTGTATTTTGGGGGGCTGTTAGTCCCTGCAACAGCTTCAAACATGCCCCAATTTGAAGGCGTTGCTGTCCTGAGGTCAACATTTGCCTCAGCCAATCGGTGTTTGCTGGTGCAAAATTTCAAAAAAATGGAAAAAAGGTTTTTCAAATTAAACATCAAAGCTTTAAAATGAGTTTACACGAGTCTGCTAGGACAGCTTTTTTTGTTATGAGTGTATTAAAATGCATATTAGCTTTGTAGGTTAGCATTTTTCCACCATGGAACAAAGCTAACTTTAACTTCCAAAGACAAACTAAAATAAGACGAGCAGTGCAATCTCAATTTCAGAGTAATATTAGAGACTTATAGCCTGCCTAGCCCCAGCTAGAAAGCCAAAGCTTTGCTAAAACTTACATAACTAGTACAAATGAGCAGCTATGAAGCCACAAAGCCAGTGATGACATCAGAAATGCTGATTGGCTGAGGCAGATGTCGACCAGGTGACTCATGAAAATATTATTTATACAGAGTTACAACAGTTGCCTCAAAGCGCCGAGTTGGGATGAGCTCAGTATGAACGTGGCTAATATTAACTCAGATATTTATTAGGCAGCCTCAGGATTTGGTCGCTGTGGTTCATTAATAGGAAAGAAAAACTGAATTTATCAGAGTCTGAGGTGTCATTTAAATGTTTAACTCCAGTCAGATCAGCCAATACATCTCGTGCCACGTGGAGTCACACGTGTGTGTGTGTGTGTGTGTGTGTGTGTGTGTGTGTGTGTGTGCGTGTGTGTAAATGCAGCTGTGTGCTGGGAGCTCAGGCTCAGGACATTGGGACTGAACCACCTCCTCCGGACTCGGTAACCGATTGGAAATCATCCTCCCGGCTGCTCACCTCAACTGTTTCACATATATGTATATCTTTATACAGAGTTAATGTCGGTACAGTGCTTATTACTGCCCACACAAAAAAGAAAAAGAGAACAAAAAAGAACACGTTCCTTTTTTCTAATTAAATGATTTCACATTTAAAAAGTTTCAAAGATTAAAAGTTGATAATAAAATAGTGAAATGTCATCGGTGAAAAGTAAAGAGTTATGGCTCAGAGTGATGGCGGTGGTGGAGTGTGTGTGTATGTGTGTGTTTGAATGTGTGTGTGTGCGTGTGTGTGTGCTGGTAGTCTCAGCAAATCAAACCATTAGGCCATCAGCACTATCATCATCTTCATCTCCCTCTCAGTCATCTCTACTGGCAGATAGAGAATCATCACCATCGTCACGTGCAGTCTTCTTCTTCTTCTTCTTCTTCTTCTTCTTCTTCTTCTCATGGCTGGCTCAACACAACTGAACATATAAAACAAACACAACAGCCCTGCTGACAGGACAGTCAAACTCACTGCATTGGAAGGACATCGAGCTTATTGAATGTGCTGACTGCTTGTTTATCCCGAACAGAACCGTCACGTTTCTGCTTTTAAAACCCCGAGTGGGTAACTGAAGACAGCAGTTCATGTAGCTCTGCTGATCCCAAATAATCCCGTAAACAGCATCCAGTAGAGAAGCACCGGAGGAGATAATTACATAAGACAAATCTGAACTGAGAACAGTTCAGCACAGCAAATCATTCCTAAACCATTAGCTTATTAACTGGAATGTCATTCATCTCCATGCCCATTAACGCTGCCCTAGTTTCATCTGTTTCTCCTGGTTTCTTCAGGACCTCCACACCTTCCCTTTTTTTCCTGAGCCTTACAATCTCACCTGTTTCAAACACCTCACACACCACCACCTCCACCTTTCAGAAACCAAAAGCTCAGCCTTTCAAACCTACAGTGAAGCCGCTCCTGCACAACCAAAACACTACCCAGAATTCCCGCTGATCGCCTGTCGTCACTTTACTGTTAGTGTCGGTGATTTTTCTAACTCGGCTTACAAAAAACGTTAGGTCACATCAGGGCTCGCTGGAACAAAGTAAAACAGGAAACATGAAAACAGAACGAATCTCTCGAGATGATTGGTGTATACGCACGTGTGTGTGTGTGTGTGGATGTGTGTGTGTGTGTGTGTATGTGCAGAATCACTGAAATACAGAATCATCACATGATAATGTGACAACCCCCCCCCCCAAAAAAAACTCCCACCCAATCCCAGCCCTGTTTAAATGCCCCCGGTGCTAAAATCACACATAAATAATACTAAGAAAAATGTGGCAAAATCCCTGAAAAGTGAGAAAAACATTATGTAACGGACCGATGAGATGATGACTAAAGACTTTGTGCTGCTAAGATGTGCTGTTTCTGAGGACAAATCACAAGTTTATACAATCAGGGGATGAAGAGGGGAGGAGGAAAGAGCCGAGCCCCGTTTCACTAGCTGCTTTAAAACGACCCCCCGCCCCCGCAGTCGCCGCCATCTTAAGTGCTATTAGTCTGATAATAATAATGTTACACAGAAATAAAGACACGTTCAGAAAATTTGGTCATAATTATGACATCAATTCATCTGCACATTTTAGCAGTCAGTATGGTATTCCATAATTAACACATCAGTTAGCCTGTTTAAGCTCTTAGCATCCTCCAGGTCATCGGCGATCCGCCTACGATTACGGGATAATGCTTAGGACGAGGTTTTCTTTTAGCCACGCGTCAAATAGGCAAATTTTCAGAAACTGAAAAGATGGTACTTTCTGTTAAAGGCTTTTACTTTTGGGTTTTTCAAATGGGCAAAAATTTTTTAAAAGGTTTGGACATTAACCGAACCCTAACCTTACCCGAACCCTACATGGCTCTCCAATGACCGGGTGGATATTAACAGGTTAAGTGCTTTTTCGTTTCAAAAACCCAACCCCTCACCCCGCAAACGACCACACGGGTCAGCGCGAGTAAATACAGAACAACTAATGAAACTGGGCTCGACACGAAGAGGTCACAGATTAGAGAAAGAAGAGGGGTCGGAGGGGGAAGAGGAGGAGAAAGAAGAGAGAAAGAGAGAGAGAGAGAGGAGGGCGAGGAGGGAGGAGAAGTTGGCAAAGCTACCCATTTGTACCCAGGAGGCACAAATTTCCTCGGGGACCTTATTTCTCTGTGACACCAGTCATCATAGCGTGGCGAAACGACACGACACAGCATGACACCACCAAACAACACCGCCTGCACAACACCGACCAGTCACATCTAGATGTCTCAGTGTGTGTGTGTGTGTGTGTGTGTGTGTGTGTGCGCTGCAGGTTGATAATATCCTGTTGGATGATGAGCTCACGGACACCAAACTCATTCACGCGTCTGCTGTAGATCGTTGGATTTCGAGTGCGGCTGCGTTGACCTCCACACTGGAGTCCTAACAGAAGAAGCAGCGCCGGCTCAGGGTTCCTCCAACAGGGGATCCGATTCAATTAATATACAATTTCTTTGGGTTCATTGATTTTTGGTATTTCCTTGTTATGCTGGTTTATACTGTGCAGTAAGAACTTTACAAACTTTCCTTGGATTCCTTGGTGTCCGCCTTTGATTTTTGGACACTTTTTTTCACTATTTTACTCCGAAAAGCTTGAAAATTCACACCATCACATTTAGAAATCTTCATCGTCGTGTTTAGCTTCAGTGAGCTCACCAACATCACTGAATCTGGATGATTTATGTTTTAAAGTCAAAGGCTTCAGAAATCTGGGTTTATAAAAGCCTGCTTGGAGCAGACCACCAATGATCTACTGCAGACCCGAGGATGAGGAGGGCGTCTGTGATTCCATCATTGTTTTGTTATCTTCTAATTTCCGCCGACTCGTGTCTGTATTTGTGTGTTTAAATGGATCTTTTTTTCACTCATGTATGCATGTACTGTGTATGTCTGACAGGTAAGTGTGTGTGTCGTTCCTCGTGGCTGTGTGTTTATGTGTAGGCATTGAGGCGTTCTTTGGAGCGTGTAGAGTGGATGTCGTGCAGCTCCTGCTCCTCCTTCGACTTGATGTCCTCGTATTTCTGCATCCGACTGGCGTCCTTCAGGTAGCCCCAGTTAGCAGCTAGAGCCATCAGGAAATGCACCTGAGGGAAAATGGGAGGAGGCGGGATTTATTAAAGTATGCATGGAGCAAAAACCACCAATTCATGTGGTGCCCACTGACAGTGCAGACAGCACTGAATCAGCTTATCTGATATCAGCTCCTCCAATATCACATTAACGTTGCTCCAGCAGTATTACTAACCAAGACTGTAGGAAAATTTCAATTTATTTATTTCACGTGGAGTGAAGAAATATGAATCTGACAGTGGAAGAACTGTACAGAGAGTCTTTGCACAAGTGCAAATAATCATACACAGGTGAAGTAGACACAAGAGAAACCTAACCTTTAAAGTAAAGAGGAAAAAAAAACAAAAGATGCAAACAGTGAGACATGAAGACAATCCTTAAACAGAGAGGAACACAGTGAAACTCAGCACCACTGGAATAACAATTAAACCGAAACACGAACCAGCACTCACTAAAAACACAACAAGCTCAAAAACATCCCAGCAACCAAGAACATGACATAAACCAGGTCTTCCACAACTTTAACAACAGCAAACCTTTCATGTGTGACCTTTTTACAAGAAATCACGAATTACAGCAGCATACCTGATGTATGTGTATTGCTTTCTGGATCATAGTTTGCATCACCAGTGTGTTCTGTTGGGTTTTTGGTGTTCTGTGGTAGCCTAATCATTACATGCTACTTCATCTGTTTCAGCTCCAGTTGTGGAATTTTGGTGCATATCACACTTCTCTGTCTCCCTGTACCATTAAAGGTAAAAAAGCCATAAAAGGCTCAACTTGATCAAGTTTTATATCCACAAAGGATCTTGTGACGACCTGTATGCATCAAACTTTACACGACATTTTAGCTCATCAGGTTTGGGTTTCCATCTTGGTTTAGTCTACCCTGCGTTGGGCAGATTCTGCATGCTGCCTGCTCAGCAGCAAACAGACACAGTCGGCTGGTGAGCACAGTGGAGCATTTAGCAGCTAAATGTGGATAATAATGTTCCTCTGTATGTATAACTCTGAAGGGAGATAGGATGCAAGACATGTTTAGCTTGTTTCTGCTGCCACCAAGTGGTAAAAACAGCCATTGCATGTTTTATGCAAAATATAATTTTTAAAAAGTACATTCGTCACTTTTCCACAGTAAACATAAACAGAATCAGTTGAGATACAGCTGAAGGTGGTTTTAAACACAAGTTTCCTGCCTTTAATCCTGCAGGAGCTTTGAGGGAGCACTGTGCACACACAAACCCCTCTCTTTAGCTTTTCTTTTTAACTCTGGCGCCCCCTAGTGTGAAAACCCAGGACAGCACTTCATGTTTGACATGTTTACTTTTATTAGAACTTAACAAGCCTCTATTTTTCTGAATGTTAGTGCTCCTCCTTTTCATGGTAGAGGTCTAATCAAGTCACAAACTGCCTAAAGTACTCACACTGCTGTTATGGATTGTTTGTTGTGTTAGCCTGTCTGATATGCGCTACATTTTTAGCATTCATATCCAAAACTACACGACTCATCACTTTCAGTAAAAGTTGACAAATTAAATGTCCCCCATGCTGCTAAGCCTCTTCAGATATTTGTGTTTCTCTGAAGGGAAACTGCAGCTGGTGTCGAGTGTTTCTGGGATGGATTCCAACTCCTCCATGGAATAAACAGCTACAGAAACTGGATGGGTGTGCGTTAGTGTTTTAGTTTTTGTACTGCTCTGTCGTAACATTATTAAGAAGCGGTTCAGGTTTGTGAATGTGTAGCGGATGCTTGCAGTAAGGAGAGGAAGATGTCCTCACACTTCAGGTATCTGAACAGCTCGGTGACTCACCGCCTGTGTTACTGCAGACATGCAGGAGTGGGTTTACTCCTCTCTCTGACTCTCTTTTTCTGTCTCTGTTTGCAAATGACGTCTGCTTCCTTCATTTGGACTTCCAATCATAAAAACAACCACAAACACTCTAATGGCAGAACATCCTGATTTAAAAAAAGAAAAGACTGCTTTTTTCCCATCTGCATGGGGTGGATGTCATACCAGTTAGTACCAACAATTAGTACTCCACTTCTTATATCCAATCAGATATGAGAATAATGGTTCTCACCATGGCGATGACAGCAGCTCCTGCTCCTGCCAGCGCGCACACGAAAAGGTGGAAGGTCAAGTCCAGCTGTAACAAAGGACACAAGCATCATTTTTAGCTGTGTTTTTGGCGGCAGATCCTCACATTCACGTATCTTTTTGCTTCATTTTCTCCTCACCTCGTTGGATTCGCACATCTTGAAGAACTTCTCAGATCCCGTGCACACCTTCCTCTGCTCAGAGATGGTCACCGCTCCTGGTGAACACAAACACAAACTCTCTGTTAATCTCCTCCATCTGTGGCAGGATGGGCGGTGGATAAACTGGAGAATCTCTGCATGTCACAGCCCTCAGACAGGAGAGTCCCTGCATTTATTTAATTAAAGCTGACCGAGATTAACGCTTCGCTGCTCCTGGACTGTTGGCTGCTGGGAACTGCCCGCTGACCTCAAAGTAATCACAGTCCTGAATGCAAACCCTTATGAACCAGCAGTTCTCTTTAATGTTTTTCCTCCTGACAAATGTTCATTAGATGCAGTCAGTTTGCTGACAGGAGGCCCATGTGCAGTTTAAAAGTTGAACAGCAGATGGCAGAACAGTGAGCCAGAGCACAAAATGCCTCTTGTGGTGCCTTTTGTTTTAATGTGGGCATCCTGAGAACAACATGGTGGACAGTGCTGTGACTGCACCATGCACAACAACACAACAATTACAATATGTGGCTGGAACACAGGATGTACTGAAAGCATGCAGAAAGATGCAGAATGAGAATTTATTAGCCCTTTAACTGCATGGTTTCAAATGATATCTTGGGCTCAATCCCAGCCTCTACACTGAGGCCTAATCACAGATTTAACTGACGTCACCTGGAGTGTGAGAGGCTGCGAGGGCTTCAAAGGATATAAACAGGAAAGGCACAACACTCTGCAAAATATGACATTACCTTCATTGATTACTGTGTGTGTTTGTTTTTTGACAATCTCCTGATAACTGTGGGTCATTTCGTCAGGTAAAGTCTGCAGAAACATAGACTTATGGAAAGAGTGCACAAAGGGCTAAAAACAGTTGAGAGAGCCCTCGATCATTTGACACCCCAGTAAGCTCTTAGCGTGTGAGCGGGGACACTCCTCAGAGGTCCTGAGTGTGCAAACTGGAATGAACCACTGTGCACTCCCCTCCCAGCAAATACTTATGAAAAAGGTGCTGTAAATGACTTTACCAGATGTCTGAACACTGTTGAGATTTGGTAAAAAAAAAAAAAAAAGGCAGGTGAAAAGCCTTTTTGTCATGTCATCCATTTCTAAATTTCTTTTTTTGTCAGGTGAAAGGACATTTCCTCTTCCTTAACACCTCTGCCAACTCCTCAGACAACCAGCAGAGTGAAACCGAGACCCTCTTACTGAGAGGCCATACTGCTAACCATGTGAGAACGCAAGAAGTTTAGACGGTCCAGAAGCTCGTATGACATAAGGTCAGCATCATCATTTACATGGTGATGTATAGGAGAAGTATAAGGTAGTATAAATACTAGTCTGTACATGTGGAGGTGATGTTGTGTGGCTGTCTGATCACAATCAAATCAAATCAAATCAAATCAAATGCTGTATTAAAACAACAGCATCCAAGGATGTCTTGGATGGTCATGTCACAAAGGAAGTTGTATCATTTCTGCCACTCATTAATAGTTCAGTTGTAACAGCGCTTATTTAATGAGTTACTGTTAATTTCTAAAGATAATATAAAGATTACTTATAAACAGCATGCAGGCCCATTTCACATAAATAATTCAGGATAAGTTCAAGGTTAGGGAGTCAATCATTGCGCAAAATAATGTGAAGAGCGAAAACTGTAGCAATTCAATTCAGTTTTATTTATATAGTGCCATGTCACAACAACAGTCGCCTCAAGGCGCTTTATATTTTAGGGTAAAGACCCTACAATATTAGACAGAAAACCCCAACAGTCAGACGACCCCCTATGAACAAGCACTTGGCAACAGTGGGAAGGAAAAACTCCCTTTTAACAGGAAGAAACCTCCGGCAGAACCAGACTCAGGGAGGGGCAGCCATCTGCGGCAATCGGTTGGTGATGAGGGGAAACAGAAGAGAGCAGAGGGAGACAGGACAAAAGACACACTATGGGAGAGAGACAGAGTTTAATAATAACTAATGATTAAATGTAAGTGGTGTATAAACACATGGAGAGTGAAAGGAAGTGAGGAAGAGGAAGTGCTCAGTGCATTATGGGAAGCCCCCAGCAGCCTAGGCCTATTGCAGCTTAACTAAGGGATGGTTCAGGGTCACCTGATCCAGCCCTAACTATAAACTCTATCAAAAAGGAAAGTTTTAAGCCTAATCTTAAAAGTAGAGAGGGTGTCT
>VUQI01029796.1:4642-15845 GCA_015106735.1 Paratilapia polleni | reverse complement strand
TCTCCTGTGGAACCAGCTCCCAGTTGGGGTTCAGGAGACAGACACCCTCTCTACTTTTAAGACTAAGCTTAAAACTTTACTTTTTGACAAAGCTTAGAGTTAGGGCTGGATCAGATGACCCTGAACCCTTCTTTGGTTATGCTGCAATAGGCCTAGGCTGCTGGGGGCTTCCCGTGATGCACTGAGCGTTTCTTCTTCACTCAACTCTTTTCACTCTCCATGTGTTTATACACCACTATTGTATTTAATCATTAGTTACTATTAAACTCTGGTTCTCTCCCATAGTGTGTCTTTTTTCCTGTCTCTCTAAGCTCTCTTCTCTTTCCCCTCACCCCCAACCGGTCGTGGCAGATGGCTGCCCCTCCCTGAGCCTGGTTCTGCTGGAGGTTTCTTCCTGTTAAAAGGGAGTTTTTTCTTCCCATTGTCGCCAAGTGCTTGCTTGTAGGGGGTTGTCTGACTGTTGGGGTTTTCTGTCTAATATTGTAGGGTCTTTACCCCACAATATAAAGTGCCTTGAGGTGACTGTTGTTGTGATTTGGCATTACATGCAGTTGGGGAAATAACTATTTAATCCCCTGGGTCATACTCAGCATTTCTCTTCCTCCAAACACAGTGGGTCAAAGACCTCAATTTTGGTTTCACTTTCTCCCAAGCCTTCTCTGAATCATTTAGATGTTCACTGGCACAGGCCTGTACATGTGCCTTCTTGAGCAGGGGAACCTTGCGGGCGCTGCAAGATTTCAATCCATTACAGCATAGTCTGTTACCAATGGTGTTCTTCACGACTGTGGTCCCAACTGCTTTCAGATCATTAACAAGCTCCTCCATTGTAGTTTTGGGCTAATCCCCCACCTTTCTCATGATCATCCTCATTCCATGAGGCAAGATTTTGCATGGAGCTCCAGACTGAGGGCGATTGATGGTCATTTTATATTTCTTCCATTTACAAGTAGTCGCACCAATAGTTGCCACCTTCTCACCAAGCTTCTTGCTGATGATCTTGTAGCCCATTCCAGCCAGTCTACAATCTGTTCCAGATGTCCTTTGACAGCTCTTTGGTCTTGCCCATGGTGGAGAGGTTGGAATGGAAGAAACAGATTCTGTGGAGAGGTGTGCTTTATATACATAACGAGCTGAGATCAGGAGTATCTGTAAATGATTGATTGATTGTAATCATGGCCACACATGCAATCTGTGGGAGCCAGAATTCTGAATGGGTTGTAGGGGATCAAACACTTATTTCACTCAATGACATGCAAATCAATTTATAACTTTTATGTAATGTGTTTTTTCTGGATTTAGGGTTGATATTCTGTCTGTCTCCATTAAAATGAAACTACCATAAAAATTAGAGACTGTTCATTTCTTTGTAAGTGAGCAAACTTACAAATTCAGCAGGGGGTCAAATAATTATTTCCCCCACTGTACATGTGCCCACATATAACTACATTTCTTTGACTTATCACAGCAGGAAAAGCCCAGGTGAAACAAAAAATGATGACTTCCTTCCCATGTCCATGTGGAAGCCAGCTTTATGTCAAACAGGTATATTTTGCTTTCAACAGGTGCAGGCAACAGATGCATTAATTATTTATTTTTTTTATTAAGGTACCAAATTACAGTTATTTACTTGCATTCCTGAACAGAAAATTTTAGTTTTAGTGATTGAATGTTCTGCTTGATTAATTTCTGACTTCTCAGAGAAGTCCAGTGTGCCGGCTAAAATTTGTGTATTGGTGTATTTGCCCCCTTTCTGATTTTTTATTTTTTTGCATATTTGTCATTTGTTTGATGATCTGAAACATTGCATTTTTCAGAAAAGATCTAATGACAGTGGAGGCCATTTGAGTACACTGAACTCATTATCATTTTCAAGAAACCACTTTGACATGATTTGAGCTTTGTAACATGCCATGTTATCCTGCTGGAAGCAGTCATCAAAAGATGGGCACAGTGTGGACATAAAGGGATAGGAATGGTCAGCAACAATACTCAGGTATGCTGTGGTGTTTAAACAATGCTCAGTTGGTACTCAGGGGTGCAAAATGTGCCAAGAAAATATCCCCTACACCATTACACCACCATCAGCAGCCTGAACCACTGGTGCAAGGCAAGATAGATCCAGGCTTTAATGTTGTTTACACCAGATCCTGACCCTATCATCTGAATGTTGCAGCAAAATTCAAGACTCATTAGACCAGGGAACATTCTTCCAATCTTCTATTGTTTCATTTTGGTGAGCCTGTGTGAATTATAGACTGAGTTTCCTGTTCTTAGCTGATAAAAGTGGCACCTGGTGTGGTCTTCTGCTGTTGTGTGGCCCATCTGCTTCAGGATTTGATGTGTTTTGCTTTCAGAGATGGTCTTCTGTCTACCTTGGTTGTAACTAGTGGTTATTTGAGTTACTGTTGCCTTCCTATCAGCTCAAAGCAGTTTGGCCTTTCTCCTCTGACCTCTGCCATCAGCCAGACATTTCTTTTCACCAAAGACCTGCCGCTCACTGGATATTTTCTCTTTTTCATACCATTCTCTGTAAACCATTGAGATGGTTGTGTGGGAAAATCCCAGTAGGTCAGCAGTTTCTTAAATACTCAGACCAGTACTGACAGTTGCTGTCAGTGTCAAGACAGCATGCGGACAGCATGCTATTCAAACCTGTTTGCAAGGCACAGCAAGTCTGGCTTAAAGGGTCGGTGGCCTTAAAGGGCGAGAATGGGAGAGAAGCTATAAGGACTTGTTTCAGGGAACAGATAAACTGAGGAGCTGCACCAAGGTCCAGTCTAAAATAAATAATGATTATTTTGCACAGCTGCTTCAAGAATAAAAATTTGGATCTGTAATTGAGCATACTAGGCCCACTTTAAGTTATCCTGAAAATCTTGACAAAATCAGAAAGGATTGAGATGGTGATAATCTACCTGTCCTAATATCCACATTTTCAGTATTTCAGAATGGTTAAGTGTAAACTATGTGATGTGTTTGTCATAACTGCCACATCGCCCAAGTGTATGTTTTGATTTCAAGCCTTTGGTGTCATTATCCTAGTGTTTTCCTTAGTTGTGTTTTGGATACTGTGTGTGTTTTTGGATTTCCATTTGGTTTTACTGCTGTTTTAGTGCTCTAAGTTTCTAATTATTTTTCGGTTGAGTTGTTGATTGGTAATGAGTAATGGTAATGGTAATGGTAATGCCCTTTTCATTGCATATAGTTTTCCTGTATCACTACAGTTGTCTCATGTTTACTTTCTGTTAATTTGAAGGATGATTTCCCTTCATGTCTTGGGTTAGTTTTACTTCCTCTTTTAGGATTGTCCTCATTGTCTACACCTGTGAGTAATTCCTTTCACAAGTGTCTCGTTCCCTCCTGTTTCTCATTCCCAATCAATCCTGAGTGTATAAATAGTCCAGTGTTCCCCTTTTGTTCTTGTTGAGTTGTCTGTTATTCATCCTCACGTTCATTGCTGTTTTCTAGGCTTTTGTCCTGCTTTACACCCTTTTTGTTTCCTTGGGGCTCAGTTTAGGTTCTTGAGTCTCGTTTGGATTACATGTTTTATCCTGCCAGTTCTGTGCAGCACCTTTTGTTAATATCTGTTAAACAATAAAGCTCCTTGCCATCTAGACTCTGTGAGAGACTCTGTGTCCTGCATTTGGGTCTGCTTCTCATTACAACCTTGACATTTGGACATTTATTAGAACTCAACCATGTGTACTGCATTCATATGACAGTAAAAGAATACACACAGAAACTATGTGGGATACTATAAAGAAAAAAAGCAAATAAAATGAGTTGGCTAAAAGCACTCCTACTATACAAGGTAGAGAGAGAACATTGGATTGGACAATGGACACTGTTCTCCCAAGACAAATGGCAGCATTGGTCTTTCTTAGCCTGATAGTTTTTGCAGCCACCCTATTGTAAGAATTAGTATTCCTGATCAGCCACAAAGGATTGTTCCTCAGCACAGCTGTTTAATCACCTGTTAACATTTTAACATGACACATTTTTCATTCAGAATCCATCAGTCTGTTCTATCAGCTGTCACTGATTCCAATGCTGAAACCCTAAACACATGTCAAACCGTAGACTGTATATACAACAGAAGCTATGTCAATACTTGCTCTTGCTTACAAAAGTCATGGAACGGGGTGCTCCCATCTCATGGCGGTGGTGTCATTTTCAGAGTCTGTGAAGTTGTGACTGGGAAATACACTAGTTTGATATAAACTTTAAGAAATCACTCTTCCACAAAATTCCTTAGTTTTTATTCTTTGGCATTATTTATTTCAAAATTTCATCTCCCCAGTGATCCCCATACTCCAATTGTTATATTGGCAAAATGAAATTCTATCCATCCATCCATCTTTTTTCTGCTGCTTACCCGGGGCCGGGTCGTGGAGGCAAGCAGTCTACGCAGAGTAGCCCAGACCTCCACCTCTCCAGCCACTTCCTCCAGCTCATCTGGGGGGACACCGAGGTGTTCCCAAACCAGCTGAGGGGTATAATCTCTCCAGTGTGTCTTGGGGCTACCCGGGCATCTAAGTCAGATGCCTAAACTACCTCCACTGCCTCCTTTCAATGTGGAGGACTAGTAGCTCTATTCTGAGTCCCTTCCAAAAGATTGAATTCCTCACCCTATCACTAAGGGAGAACCCAGCCACCCTTCGGAGGAAGCTCATTTCCGCTGCTTGCATCCACAAACTTATTCATTCGGTCACTACCCAGAGCTCATGACCATAGGTGAGGCTAGGAACATAGACCGACCGGTAAAGCAGCTTTGCTTTCACGCTCAGCTCTCTCTTCACCACAACAGACCAGTACAAAGTCCGCATCACTGCAGATGCGCGCCCAATCAATGTGTCAATCTTCTGCTCCTCCTCCCCTTGGGACAGCAACTTGTCCCTGACACGGAGTGGACCCTCTACCCTTTTCTGGCTGAGAACAATGGCCTCTAACTTGGAGGGTCTGATTCTCATTCCCGCTGAAATTCAGCTAGAAAAACATTTGGGGTCTCTTTGTTGTATTATCTCATTCTGCTTAAAATATAACCCATTTCTTAATCTTCCCAATATTAAAACTTCTTTTTTTTTAAGCAGATGAGATAATGCAGTGACAAGTCTGAGGCACTGCATTTGAAAACAGGCCAAAAAGGGTAAAATGGGGGTCTTTATGAGCCACCATTCATGAAAAGAGAGCTGACACAAATTAAAAATAATGGCAAGATTTGTTCACTCCCTACAGCTGCTTGTACTAGATCCGACCATTCAAAGAGCCAACACACTCAACATGTTCAGCCACTGGGAGTTCAATTAATTTCCAGATCCTTTCATTTGAAGAACCCTTTAAATTGATTTCCCTGGACATGCAGCGCCCCAAACTCAACATTTAATGCTGAAGACCTATTACGCTCCATTCACTTTCTCTTCCTCGCCTTTGTTTAGACACCTGCTGGCAAAGAGAGCAGGACTGAAGTGAAAACTACACAAGCAATAGATTTCTTAATTTTCTGCAGTTAATGAAGGAGCTCCAACTAATCCAAGTGCATAAAAATGACATTTTCTCCTTGCTTTCAAGTTTTCATTAAACACTGTAAGTCCACAGTGAGCGATTTGTTACACCATACAACCGTTTAGACTGGAGAGAAAGCTTCAAAATGATCCATTCAATCCCATTTTATTTTTGAAAGAGTTTTGATCTATAAACTAATTGAGCAGTGGGAGTATGTTTTGCAATCTCCTTAATCATAAGTAACAACATTCAGGACTTATTATCATTTTCTTAAATCTACATGTTACTACAACTGTGGGACCTGGCTTTCAAGGATTAGAAGCTGGAAGAAGTTCTTCCCCTTGCTTTCGAAAGTTAAGAGAATAAAGCATTAATGCACTCATAAAACACCATTTTGTGTAATGTGGGTATAAATCAGTGCATCATCAAACAAACATCATATCTACTTTTAGTGGTGACACAAATTGATGACAAAGCCAAAAGAGAAAGCTTAAAAAACCTCTCCAGAGAGGCATATGATAGTAAAAGGGGAGTGTTTGATGTATTTCAGTCAAAAACTGTACTCCTTCATCTGTCAGTCAAATCTGAATACATATTATCATTATGTATGACTTATACTTAATGAGGATATCATTATCTTTGACGTCCACTGCAAATAATTCTCGACAAATACACTTGAAAATGAAAGGATGACACTTCAGATCCTACCTGGAAAATAAGTTTGTCTGTAACAAAGTAATCCAGTGACAGCCGTCTGGACAACCATGTAAACATGGGCTGCTACTGTCTAATTTGGCATGTTTTTGATGGTGTTGGTTTGCTAAAGAAAATGTACAAAAGACTCAAAAATGAGTACCAGTAATTGAAGCTGATGTTACTTTTTTTTTACATTCATGGGGTCTTGCTCTAAAGCTGCTTTCACCCAGGATGTCACATGCACTGAGTTCACTACTAGGTTTAACACACCGTTTGAGGGACCTGGAGAAGACAGAGCAAACTAAGCACATTTCAAAAAATTTGAATAGGACATCAGCCTGTTTTCTGTATCCCTTTTTAAATGCATTATCTTAAGAGCTTTAACTGACCTGTAGAACTATTGGGAGGAACAGGAATAAAAATCATCAGTCTTTACACACACTGCCAACTTATAACAAGCTACATGACTGTTAAAATACACACCTGGCATGTGGAAATCTGTTTCATAGAAGGGCTTTCCTCCTATGATCTTAACACAAGCTCAAACTTGTATTGAATAATTCAGAGCATTCAGGCAAACAGTATCAACTACTCCTTCACTTTGCCCTCCCTGCCTGATGGTTGTGGTCAACCTTCAATTTGTTTTCCTAAACTTTGACTGGGCTGCCTGCAAGAGCTCCAGAGCTATGTGCTACACTTTGTTTACCACAACAATGGTGACTAAAGCCATTAAAGATAACGTACAGTCAGCTCCATAATTTTGGGGACAAAGACACAATTTTTGTAGTTTTGCCTCTGTACACCACCACAGTGGATTTTAAATCAAACAACCAGCATGTGATTGAAGTGCAGACTTGGCATGTTTCCATCTATCAGATTAGGTAATAAATAAATAAACAAATAAGCTCACTGTTTCTAACAGAGCCCTGAGATTGACTGGCAGCCTGTCTAGGGTGTACTCTGCCTCTCGCCCTGTGACAGCTGATAGGCTCCAGCCCCACCACGACCCTGAACTGGATAAATGGACGGCTGGATGGATGTTTCTAACAGAAGTAAATTTCATACAGAATAATAAAGATATGGAAAAGGTATGAGAACAAGCAGGCCCTCAGAGAAGAGCTTTAACATACAAGTCAATTATCCACTGATTAGTCAGTGGGTAATTGCTTCTGTAATTATTAGAATAGTGGTGATGAAAAATTATCCACATATGCACACAGGATTAAAAAGCAAAACAGCACAGATAATGTTAAAATCACACTACCTTCCATAGAGAAATAGCTCATCTCAACTACTGAGCTTCAATTATTCACATACCAGTGAGTTTTCTGGCTGTCCCCAAACAAAGAAATAAAGCTAAAGGAGCTCCAGATACATCATCACTTAAAGATGTATGACATACTAAAAGAGAAACCAACATATATTGTAAACATAGTGTTGAGTTACTGTTGGGCTCCTTAGATTGCACCAGAGGGCTAAACACCATATACTGTATGTCCATATTGTAGGTACATGGGATTGCAGGATTGTTGACCATTCAATATGTGTCCCTACATTTGGAGCACAGTTTTTACGCACACTTTATTTATAATGTCTAAATCATATTTTAGAGTCACTTTACACATTCAGTTTGTACATGCATAAATAAGCAAGCTCTTCCTGTAAAGATGAAAACTCTAGAAGGCTGCATTTATGCAAGACAGAAGAGAGACTATAGAACAGTATGGGAGGATTCCCACACAAGTGGCAAGAAAATGCATAGCTGAATAATTGAAAGCCTCCTCACCCAGCTTTGTAACTGTTTCATCAACCTCAGATATTTGGGCGCTCTGAACTGCTGCATTGGGGTATTTTGACAAACCGTTTAGTCTGTGTATATTATCAGCAAAGCCAAAAGTGCAATGAGCTGATATCAAACAAGCATTTGTGCTGGAGTTAAAACTTCAAAATGAGTATTCATATTGTCCCTGGTAAATGATACAAAGAAACCGGTGACATTAAAGTAAAAGCCCACAAAAAATACCAATAGTTTCCAGAACTTCAGTGCTATTTCTTTATAAATCTCCTACACTACATCACTACACTTTTTTGAATGGATGATAGCTGTTTTTCCCAATAATTTCTTATTCGGTGTTTATGAAGGTGAGAGAGCATTGACTCTAATCACTGACTATCTGCTAATGTATAATGCACCATCAGCATTTGTCATGTGTTTTATGTGATTTGGTTGGGTTTTTTTCTTTTCTTTTTCTTTTTTTTCTTCCCCTGTGAACACAATCTACAAATTTAAGGACACGTTTTAAATTATATGGTCATTGCCACTGAGGAAACCTTTCATCTTGAGCAAAAGTCACTGAAGTCTGAGACACTGGCAGATCTTATGCAGACATGTCACTCAGGTCTGGGTGAGATTACAAAAAGT
Organism: Paratilapia polleni; assembly: GCA_015106735.1. Taxonomy (NCBI): domain Eukaryota; kingdom Metazoa; phylum Chordata; class Actinopteri; order Cichliformes; family Cichlidae; genus Paratilapia; species Paratilapia polleni. The sequence goes on along the minus strand of VUQI01029796.1, from coordinate 7,222 downwards.
CAGAAAAAGTCCACTTTTCCCCTTCAGGTCCTGGCATTGTTGTATGGTGGGAGTCTGTAGTTGCTAGGTTTTGTTGACCCATGTCACCCATGTTATTGCTTATCTGCTATCAGCAGGGGGCAGTGTCAAAAATAATGGAATAACCGGAAATGTGGGCTGCTCGTCTTTGTACTATTGCAGAATCCTCCTAGAAGCCACTAGACGGCCATCTTCAAGTGCCCATAGATTTCAATTCTAATATTTTTCAGTTAAGGATTCTTAGAGTGCCATGTCTCTCTATTATTGATCCTTTAGTTCAGCCCCCAACATGGACAAGACAGCGCCAGTTTCTTTGTTTTTTAACCCTTGGTTTCACTCCACCACTATTGCAAGATTGTCCACTGCAGCCATTGTCTGTCATTTTAATGGGGGCTTTTTTGATCATTGATGGGAGTTTTTCACGCTTCTTCCTCTTCTTGGTAAACTGTTATGTTATGCAGTTACAGGAAGAATTTTACTGCTTCACCTTCAGTCTGAAGTTGTCTAACTGATTAATAAATCTTGATTGTTCATATCGTGTCATTGTGTGTCATGTTGCTTTTTTTTTCAGTTCATCTTGAATGTTAGGTTGTCAAGTTTTAAATGGTGCAAGTCTTTGACCTTGTATCTTGACACAGTTTTGTTATGTTCTTTGTGACTGCAAATCACACAAGGAGCTTTTCAGAACTTGTAGTCTGCATGGGGACTTCGAAAGTCTGTTCAGCTTGATGCAACTCCCACAAAAAGTGGACTTGGCTCTGTTTTAAGTGACATGGAGAGGAATGCTGCTCATGGGGTACTTTTGAAAGACACTTCAGCATATCTGGTGGAATTTCAAACACTGTCTTGAGTGACACACTTGCACCTGGCATATTCTTAGGGTTTGGGTTGCTCACCTGTTTACATTTCAAGCACAATGAACTAATTCCAACTTTTAGCTGAACTGATCCAGAGTACTATATCCATCTATCTATCCAGTGGTGTTTGGGCAAGCAAGGCTGGCAGTGCTTGTCCACTGAATTCTAAAAATGCACACCCATTAAAATCTACCACAGTTAAAGCAATCTCTTTCCTTTCATCTCAGACAGCATTGTCTCATAAAGCTTCTTGCCTGTCTATCCTTTAAATCACTGCCATCTTGTGACTGCAGTTTGCTATTGTATCTTGAAGCAGGCTTAACGTGGCTTGCATACAATTCCACTGAAATCTGTAGCATCTCTCGATTTAATGGGTGTGTCCCTGTCCAGTTAACAATAGCTTGTTCGTCAAGGTGAGAAGCCAGCAGGTTATTCTGGTTTGCTTTGGCATGCACATTGTGGATAAACCTGTGGTCTGATGGGAAACTGATAGAAGACCAGCATGCTAGACAAGCTGCCACTGGCTCTGCTTTCACTGCTCTGAGATCAGTTACCATCTGCACATTGTGTGGAAACATTAGCAAGTAAAGAAGCCTTCTGTGATTATTCATCTTAGCAGAAGGGTTTTGTGTTACTGATCACCTTGGCAAAAATGTGATGTAGAGGAGCCACAGTGCAGCGTGAAGAGGTTTTTAATAACTCCTTTAGCATGTTAGCACGGAAAACCTTGATGATGTACACTGGCACTCCTGCCATGTCTGGTTTAATAAAACAGCCAGGCTGAACAAGGTGCAGGCTCAACTAGCATTCTGAGATTATCATTTATGAGAAATAACTTGGTTGACTGAACATACTAAGTCTAGTTAGCTATTTTGCTAATAAACCACCTTCATTTTTCATTAGTATTTTTAATTCCCTTGACAGTTTACCATGTCACACAGTGCTCAAGCCTTTTAATTCAGCTGATATTTTTTGTTAATATATTTCACTTGACTTTTTTACATCAAGGTATAAGACTTTTTCCTGAGCTCATTAAAAGCTCTTTTATTATTTTATTTTATTTATTTATTTATGGTCCTCACAGAACAGCAACACTACAAACATATGATTGGTAATTTAAACTGGATACAAAGTATATAAAATGAGCTCAACCTTAAACATCTGCACCAGTAATATTGATCCATATAACAAAGATGGGGACATTTTTCTGCAGAATAATTACTTAAACTTTTTATATTTATGTAACTTTATATTTTATGTATAATTTGCCAGTAACAGTTTACAATGTATTGAGGTGTTTTGCTACTTTTACTAAATAAAAGGTTTTTGAACTTATATAAATATATAGCCAACCATCAGATTGATTGGCTACCCTTCCAAGCCAACCAGCAGACACTGGTTGCTGTCATATCATTGATTTCAGTTAGGAAAGTTCCTAACTGAGCAAAGTTTACCAGAAGTGTCTGTGTGAAAGCCATGACTCAGATCATCATGGAAATTCCTGCTGTGTTCTTCATCCTGTGCCATAACTTAAACATTCAACAATTTGTAACAAGCAGAAATTAATAAAGTAGTGTAACATTCATAGGTTGTCCATATTTAGACACGTGGAAGGCATGAAATCATGAAGGGAATTATCTAAGTTTTTTTTTTTTTTTTTTTTTAAGTCCTTTTTTTTTTTTTTTTTTTTTCCACAGAGCATCGC
>VUQI01029795.1:14996-39337 GCA_015106735.1 Paratilapia polleni | reverse complement strand
TTCCTGTTCCAACATGACTGTGCACCAGTGCACAAAGCAAGGTCCATAAAGACATGGATGAGTGAGTTTGGTGTGGAAGAACTTGACTGGCCTGCACAGAGTCCCCAACACCTTTGGGATGAATTAGAGCGGAGACTGTGAGCCAGGCCTGCTCGTCCAACATCAGTGTCTGACCTCACAAATGTGCTTCTGGAAGAATGGTCAAAAATTCCCATAAACACACTCCTAAACCTTGTGGAAAGCCTTCCCAGAAGAGTTGAAGCTGTTATAGCTGCAAAGGGTGGGCCGACATCATATTAAACCCTGTGGATTAAGAATGGGATGTCACTCAAGTTCATATGTGTGTGAAGGCAGACAAGCGAATACCTTTGGCAATATAGTGTATAGCCAAAGTGAAACAGAGAAATACAAACTTTCTTGTTGACAGCATTCTCTCTTCCCTTCATTTTGGGTGAGTCTGTAAGTCTGTAAACAAAAGCATCATTGCCAAATAAAATGCAGCGCTATTTCCATTACCTTGTTTTCAAAATCTTTGGAAGCCAAAGTTGTGATTTAAAATAAAATTCTATCGATTGCCCAGTCCTACATCAGGGCAGGCACTGGTGCGTCATATGTGGGATTTTTTTGCCAACCGTGTCACCATTTAACTATTTTTTAAAGTCTCCAGTATAAAATAATATTAATTATCATCCTCACCTACACTCTGCATTGACTGACACACGTTCCTTGTTGCCCTTCCTCTCTCAGCTTATTGGAATTGGAAAGCCTCCAGCACCGGCAAAAGCCAAAGACGACCTGGTGGTAGCTGAAGTTGAGATCAATGACGTCCCGATCACCTGTCGAAATCTCCTGACACGCGGGCAAACACAAGACGAGGTCGACAACAATAAGGACAAGAATATTTCCAAGAATTAAATCTGCCTCTTGGCTTTTGGGTTACTCCTTCATGTGGTTTGTGACTGTTAATATGGTTTGTCTGCAGATCAGTAAAGTGAGTGGTGCTGCAGTGTCGACCAGAGGGCGTTACATGACGACAGAGGAGAAGGCCAAAGCACTGACGGGGTGACTGTCTCTCGTTTTCAGTAACTGATCGTGAAATTAGTAGAGCTGGTGTTTGATGTTTTTATATTAACTCAGCCTTGTTTCTGCTCATTCCACTCAGGGATCGACCTCTGTATCTACATGTCCAAGGACAGACCAGAGAGCTCGTCGACCGTCAGTACTCTTTTAAATTTAACTTCAGTCAGTTGTAAATGTTTGTCTTTATGTAGCTTGTAATTCCACTGATGGTTTCTCTTCTCCCTTCTCCAGGAGCAGTTAATAGGATCAAGGAGATCATCACCAACGGTGTGGTGAAGGCCGCAACTGCTTCGTCATCCTCTCCGTCTTTCTCCTCTACTGGGGCTTCAGTCACAGTTTACCAGCAGCACAACCCGCCTCCACCCTCACTGCCGCCCGTGACCCACCACAAACCACACTTTCAGTCAGGGGTAAGGCAGTTCCCAAATGGACGAAGATGACACTGTGTGTTTTCACCTAATTTTCAAGCATCTGTTATGTTAAATCAGTTGTTATGTTAACAGCTGCTGACTGGTTGTGGGGGGTAAGATCAGCCATAGTTATAGCATTGCAGGATCATATTTACAAGCAGTGAAAAGTCATACTTTAATTATGGATACTTAGCAGTCTTGGGTGTCTTTAAAAGAATAGTAAATAGGTTGGTTTAGCTTTTGTACACAGTGAGAGGGAAGACTTCCAAAGTCTGTTGCACAGCCGAAGAAGCTCCTGTAATTTGAATGAAAAAGACATTTGATGGACACTTTGATGGATTCGAATTATTTCCACACTTTGGTAACAGTCAGTTTAACACAGTCTTCGCTTGGAAAACAGAAGACACACATTCATCATTTTAAAAATGTCTGGAGAAGTACTGTAACTAATGTCAAAAATGGGCATAAATGTGGGGGGGGGGAGAAAAATTGTCATCTGGTTTGTGGATGTAATTACAGTAACATGTTTAGTCATAGTTATATGTAAGTCCTCGGGTTTTGTTTCATTTCTCAGATGCATTTTGTTCAAGATAAGATCTTTGTGGGCCTGGATCATGCTGTCCCGGGGTTTGTGGTCAAAGAGCGAGTCGAGGGCCCTGGCTGTTCATACCTGCAGCACATCCAGGCTGAGACTGGGGCCAAAGTCTTCCTCAGAGGAAAAGGATCCGGCTGTTTAGAGCCTGCCTCTGGACGCGAGGCCTTTGAACCCATGTACATTTACATCAGGTGAGTGCTGTCAGACAGTCTTTACTCGCGTTAATAGGCGACACCTATTAACTCAGTGTTGTGAGTTAAGCAACACTGTAGTTTTTTTTGCAGTGGAGTGAAGTCCGAATTTTCAAATGTTTGTAATTAAGAAAAAAAGAATAACATATGTGGCTACTACTGCATTTACTAGTGCCTGGTGGTATGAAATTCACCACAACCGCCAGAAGGTGGTGGTAATGCACAGAGAAACTGTTTGCCAACCACCATTGAGCAACAAAATTAGAATGCTCTTGCTAGATGAGAAGCTACTGTACAAACACGAGGAATGCCCAAAGCCAAAAACTGCTTCATCTGTCCAAAAGTTCTGAGTGAAACAGAAAAAAAAGAAAGAAATAAGGCCCAGTGTAGACTTTGCCAGTGAAGCTAACGTCACATTCACAGTCATTTGAGAGCACTGGGTTAGTGGGGGACTTAAAATAATGGTCAGATAGTTTTCAGTGAATATCGAGTATTTTTGCTCACCGTTTCTGCTCACTAGAACTAAATGCAGCTGTTTTCCTCTCCAGTCATTCTAAACCTGAAGGACTTGCAGCAGCAAAGACTCTGTGTGAGAACCTGCTTCAGACAGTGAGTAATCTTTTGTTACTGTGAAATGATGCTTTGTCCAGGTGTCTGTTTCCCTATTCCAGCTTCAACAGACAATCCTTGAGGATTAAAGGCTCTAGTAAGTAGTGGCCCTGACAGATCAATTAGTTACTAAAAGTCTGATTTGTTGGTTGGACTTACCGGAGTTACCGGTGAGTTGGGTGAGTTCACAGTGTAGAACATACTTGTAGTTATAGTTTTTCAGTACAGCAACTGAAAACATTAATGATGTACACCAGTATTGCAAATTACCAACCAATGCAACATACCTGTGATTGATGAAAAAGCTTTAATTTCTCAAGATCAGTGACACTGATGTTTCAAAACTGTGTCAACTCTTTAAAACCATTGTTATTGACACTCGGTGGTGGAAAACAAAGCTGAAAGTCTCTGTTTTAAACAAAGCAAAGAAGTATACACTTCCTTGTGGTTAAAGGGATCACTGATCTCAGCTTCTGCAGATGCGCAGAAGAGTTACAAAACTGCAGATAGTGAAGGATTATCTGTGTGCCCCACCACAAGTAGAGACCACAAGTATTTTGTGCAAACGCAGCTGTTTGCTTAAAGGCAGAGGCTCAAAGGGAGTTTGTACTGTTACCGGGGGATATTCAAGGGCATCATTTATCTTGAAACCTAATAGATCTTGTTCTAGTGGGTTTTAAAAATTTTTCTTCTGTAATGGTTTATGTTATGTTGAACTGAAGTCTTTATAGGATTACTTTAAAAGTGAATTTTGCTCCTTGAATCAGTTATAAGATAATGTGTAATGTTTCTCCTTTTCTAGGTCCATGCAGAGTATTCTCGCTTCCTCAATCAAATGATGCCTACACCACAAGGTACTCAACAACTTGTAGTTTTACTGTGGTTTACGTTTCTCACTTGATGTAACATACCTGTTTTTCTTTAACAGCTGTAACATTCTCAATGAAACACATCTATTGGCCGAAGTCACTACGAGAGCCTCACTTGATCTGTTTTGCTTCTCTTTGTCTTCCAGGCTTCGGACAGACTCCAGTAGTTAATGGGATGCCTCCTCAGCCTCCTTACTACCCCGCCGCTGGTTACCAGCCAGGCTACCCCATGCCAGTACCCCTACCTCAGCCCCAGCCTGTCCCTCCACCTTACGCTGTCCCACCTCCTGTGCCTCCAGTGGCCGCTGCAGGTGTTCCCTCTCAATACCCTCTCCGTCCAGCCCCAGCCCCAGCTCCAGCTCCAGCTCCAGCCCCTGTCCCTGCCCCTGTCCCTGCACCCACTGTCCTCTCACCTGCACCTGTACCTGCTCCTGCTCCAGACACTCTGCCACAGGTAGGATTCATTGAACTCTCAATTATAATATGTTCAGAAATGTACAGTATGGTGCCAAACCTTTAGGTTCAGGTTACTTTATTTGTACCCATAGGTAGATTTGGTCTGCAGAAGTGAGTCATCCATCCTCACATGGACATTTTCAGTACAAACACAGGCAAGTTTTAGGCACTAAAACTAAGTTATCAGCACTAAAACTAAAGCATGTATTCAGAAATAATACCATAAATAAAACAAGTTTGTGTGAAATCCTATGCCTTTAAAACAGTCCCATTTTTTTCCTAGCTTCACTTGAGCACTGTCTTTACACACTTGGCAGGCAGCTTGTTTGCACCATCTTGGAGAGCATGATGGGCATTTAGCCTGTTGTCTGTCTCTGTATGTAATTGTAGACTCCATTAGGTTGAGATTAGGGCACTATACCTTCTCTTTCAGGCCTCCGTGGTCTTCTTGGTGCTCTATATTTGGGCTTTTTGTTTTTCTGCAGAATAAATTTGGGACCAGCCAGATGCCTCCTTTATGGAATAGCATAATGGATAAAAATCTGAACATCCAAAGTGATGAAAACTTTTGCACAAAATTAGATCTTTGGATTACGTATAAAAATCACATTCATAAAAGTAAAATTAAAGAATTAATTCTGAAACCCTTGGCATGTATATCTATCGTGGAGATATGCAAATCAGTAACCATGTGATACTGTGGTTTTCATCTTGTGTGCAGACACTTCCGCCTCCTGTACGTTTACCTCCCTCTACTGCAGCACTACCCAAAGTTTCACCTCCTGCTGCCCTAGCCAACCCACCACAGAAAAGACGCTTCACAGAGGAGGTACCAGATGAGATGGACAGTGGCCTGCTTGGATACCAGGTGATAAATCTCTTTCACATTTACAGCCCCACATCATTCTCTGGTGGGTCCCCCCCCCCCCTTATTTTCTTTTCTCCACCTTGTGGTCTCCATGTTTGTTTGTTCTTTGTTTGTATGTCTGAGTTTTAACCTGAGTCCTCTTTGTCATGAATCACTTTCATGAGCCAACGAAGTGCTCTTACTTCACTTTCTGATTTCTGTCTCCTAACATTTCATCTTTCCTCTCTTCAAATGTCTTATGTGCCTTGGTTGAGATAGCTTGGCCAGCTGTTATAAGTATCTTTCATAGTGGACGGGAAAATATTATAATCACAGGCCTGTGGTAAGCTAGATTTTTTCACTTTGGTGTTGTAAATAGGCGTGTTTTATGTTTTAGTGTCAGGGCAGGGCTTAGTTGAGGATGTCTCCTAATCGTGCCTGTGTGTTTTTCTGCTCATAGCATGGACCCATTCATATGACTAATTTAGGTGCAGGCTTCTCCGTGGGCAGCCCCGAGAATTCAAGACCCCAACCACAGAGTTCCTCCAGCCCGTCGAGTGAGAGGGACAGGTATGCAGAATTTATACAGAATTTTATTCAAGTTAATAGTACACACAGGTCAGTAACACTCTGTCTTTGTGTTCTCCAGTAAGCAGCTAATGCCTCCACCCCACTTGCCTGTGAATGGAGTGAGACCCAAGATGGAAGAGAGAAAGGCACCGCAAGGCCCTGTGGGTAAGGGCGTTATCCTGTGGATTGACAAATCCCTGCCCAAATCCAAATCACAGTTCACGACTGTGGACTGTGACCCTCTTATAAGCCTGGCCTCAATTTTTATTCACAGCCTTAATGTAGAGCCTCAAAGACTAAAATGTAAATTCTCTCCCCGCCCACTAGACTGACTAAATTTCAGTTCACTGAAGCGGTATATCTGTTACATAAACCCCCAGCTGGTCCCCAAAACAGATTTAGTTTAGTTTTTTTTTAGATTTAATAATAAAGCCCCTCCTGTTGTTGTGGCAGAGATAAATGCAGCATTACACACAGTCACACTAAGCCCCAAACTGGCTCTCCCAGGATCCTGCTGCTGTGACTAGACATCTCAAAATAAAGCTGTGACTCGACACGATACATCGAGTCCACCCCGCCGTCCCGTTCTGACAACATCATCAGTCTGGATTGTCTGCAGTTTGTTTTCTTTCCTCACTAATGAGAATCTCCTGTTTTTGTGTTTTTCTCTTTTTCTATGTGTTTTTCTTCTCTTCCATGTGTCTCTGGTGTGATGATGGATACTGGTTGGGGGTGGGGCATGACTCATCCCGTGACACCGTCTTGCCGCTCGATCGGACGGCCCTGACACTGTCGCTCCCCACCAACCAATGACTGCTTTCGAATGGCCGCCCCCACCCCCTCCTCAAACCGTCTGACATAAACTTTGATTTAAATTTAATCTGTTAACTATTTGTTTCTCCCAAAATGTTTTTGGAATAATTACCTTTGACCTGTTGTATTTGAAATGTATTACTGCTGCTGCTGTTTTGTGGATTTTTTTTTTTTTCTCTCTCTTTTCTTCTCCACATGTGCTGCCTGTCTCTTTTTTTTTTCCCTCTGTTTGCCCCCCTCTTCTACTTTCAGAGCCTGCAGTGAAAAGACTGAAAACAGGTTTGGTGGCGTACACTGGCGACTCTTCTGATGAAGAGGAAGACCACCCCACCTCAAAAGCCACCTCAGGGCCAGGTAACCCTGGGGCAGTTTCCCCTACCTCCACCACCACCACCACCACCACCTCAGGCTGGGCACAGGGTTATCGCTGCCCTCCTCCACCACCGCCTCGAGCTAAAACACAACCACAACAGCAGTCTATGCCTTTCTGGATGGCACCCTGAAACAGAAAAAAACCTGAACTCCCTTAGTGCTTTCTGCCAAGTCTTGCAGGATATTCACCCAAACTGAGCCCATCTGTTCATCACATGGATGACTCTTAACAGCTCTGTGGTGGTTTCAGCATTATTTTACTTAGGTCCAAATGGACAAACTAATGTTTTGTAAAGATTTCCTGTTTGTTTGTTTGTTTTTCTGTGCACACATTATAGTTTAAAGATGGACATTTGCAGGACTAATACTTCACCCTGTTATCTGGATGTATAGATGGCCAGTTGAGCAATATTCTGCCTACTGCTTTGGCTTGAATCGAAGGAAAACCCACACCAGTTCAGCTGTGTTTAACATAGTGTCTTTGTAAAAAAAAAAAATATCACAGACCAGTTTTCCTTTCATCTCAACACAGCTTTTCCTGTTTCCACCCTCTTTTCTTTGCTCAAAGTAAAAAAAAAAAACAAAAAGTAAACACATCAGTGACATAATCCTTTCATGATCTTCTTGTTTTTTGTACAGATCATATTGGACATGAACCATTTTGAATTTCACAAGTTTAAGAAATAAAGTTAATTTATTGATGTGTTTGAGCTTTTTCTTTATTGCATCGTGGTGCATTTGCCTTGTTAAAAATCAGTTTTGACATATTTTTGCCAAGGGATCACAGCTGATGGTTAACAATCAGTGGTTATGCCGGCCAAATGAAGTGGAGGATTAAGTGAGCATCTCATTGCTGCATTTATATCACCAAAACAGACTAGTTGTCCACATGTGAGAAAACTGCATAGCTTTTGCAATGGGGATAACTTTGCTCTGATCAACAAGAAAATTTATATTTTAAAATCAAAAATGATTAATACATATCTACATGAATATAGCATGATCTATGGAATAGCACTTTGTGAGAGACTGAATGGGAGACATTTCACTTTCAGATCATCTCAATCTCTGGCTCTCTTGGAGGATTTTTCTTGTTATACTTAGCAATGCGGCTCTCCATGACTGTCCTGAAGTGGCGGATCAAACCCTGCACGCAAAAAAAGGAAAAGGGGGAGAAAGCTTGTTTTGAACTTTACACTCAGCATGAAAGAGCCTTAATTTGTTTAAGTGGTTAAAACTGCCACAAGAAATCTCACCTGCACAGGCCAGGCAGCTCCGTCCCCGAGGGCACAAATCGTATGTCCCTCTATCTGCTTACTGAGCTCCCAAATCATATCGATTTCTGAAACTGCTGCCTCCCCTCGCACAAACCTCCACATCATTTTATCCATCCAGTCCACTCCTGAGGGAGATGACAAAAGAGGGAATAGTTGAAAAACAGATATAAGTACTCACTGTAAAATTACAACTTCAAATTTTAAGTACAGTTTAATTCCAGCATAGTCCACTTCTGGCAAATACCCACATAAAAGGTTGGGGAGATGCAGTGAATCTAGAATCACTGGGACAATGAAAAAGGAGTAATGCTGCACTACTTGTCCAAATTGGAACAAAACAACAAAAATATATATTTGAAAAGTCAGGCTTCTCTTTGTAAACTTTGGTTAATGATGGCTGAAATGCTCTAGAGAATCCTGCACTTAGTGGCTCTTGATAGACCAGCAGCTTTAGTTACCTGTTGTTTTGTTTTTAAGCTTTTTGATAAGCTTTATCTGTTTGTCAGTCTCTTTTCAGCTTTTGCTAATATCAATTATTTTCATGCCTCTAGCAAGACACTGCACTGTTTCATGCTTTCTTCCTCCCCATATTGCACGAAACCTATGACTTGTTTAACCTCCTGAGACCCTTTGTCCTCATATGGGGACATTACATTTTGGCTTTTCTGCACCTTATACTTCATCCTGCTCCATAGTGTTTTATACTTTGTTAAGCAATATTGACTTTATTGAGTTATGCTGTAAAATAAGCCCATTGTCCCCATATGGGGACATACTTTAGAGAAAAGAAAAGGATGTAACAACTACGTAGCAAAGTAACAACTTCTTGTTCAAAGAGGAAGATTAGTGTATATGCTTATTATGTTGAACTAATCACAAATAACTAGGAGAAATTAAAAATGCATCACAAACAAGAGGCGGGTTTCAGGAGGTTAATAATATGAAACAGACTCCGTCTGATTAAGATCACCAGCATGGCAAACTAATCAACTTCCCCTCAAAGGAACTCAAAGTTCCTCAAAGGAACTTCCCCTCAAAGTGCTTTTGACTACAAGCCACATTTAACCATACATTTGCAGAGTTTACCTCACATCCATGGCCAATTTGAAATCACCAGTTAAATTGACATGCATTTCTTTTGGATATGAGAATAAAGCATAAACTTTCACCTAAACCCAGATAACTTAATACTTATTTTACTGAAATCGTACCAGTGTGTCACTTAAAAGTAGCAAGACCTAGTAGTAGAGCCTGGCTGTGGTAAGTAGAGAGCCAATGCAACAATAGCAGGCTGAGGCACTCCTATGGAAAATAAACGAAAATTATTCCATTCCCTTGAAAAATAAAAATCATATTTTATATATAAATCAGAGCCACCCCTTGTTTCTTTATATTTTGCTAGGAAAGTTGGAAATAGGAGTAATAATGTATTCAAACGTGCAAACACACACAGAAGTACAGTATATAAGGCAAAAACAGCATTTGTACAGTTATAACATGCTTGAAAGTCACTATTTGGTATGACCGCCTTTATTCTTCAACACAGTCTGAACTCTCTTGGACAAGCTTTCTCGTAATTTCTTTAAGTAGTCTTCAGGAATACTTCTCCAGGCCTCTTGAAGGATGTTCAAAGATCTGCTTTGGATGTTGGCTGCCTTTTAATAATGTTGAGGTCCGGGCTCTAAGGAGGTCAATCCATGACTGATAGTGTTGTAAAAAGATTTGAAAGGGTGAGGTGATACTTTTTTTTTTAAATCACCTGATCCTAGTGTGAGATGCAGTTCCTTACCCTCCCTGCAGGGGGTGCACTGGCCACAGCTCTCATGTTTGTAGAACTCAACCAAACGTGCAATGGCTCCGATCACATCAGTCTGCAGAGAAGATACATTACTCAGATTCATTGTAACTGAAGATGCTGTGCATTGTGTGATCATTCAGGCTACTGTTTACCGATTTATCCATGACTATGACAGCTGCGGTTCCCAGGGCAGTCTCTGCACGGACCAGGTCATCGAAATCCATCAACACATCATCGCACACGTGCCGAGGGATGATGGGAGTGGAGGATCCCCCTGGGATCACTCCTAATAGATTGTCCCAGCCGCCTCTTACTCCTCCTGCACCAGTTGCACGACAGAAAAGAGAAAAAATGTCAATATTTCACAAAGTAAACCCCATCAACACAGACGTGGACTAAACACACACCTGCATGTCTCTCTATCAGCTCTCTCAGAGGAATAGACATCTCTTCCTCCACTGTGCATGGGGTGTTCACATGACCAGAGATGTTGAACAGCTTTGTCCCAGAGTTCCTCTCCCTCCCAAAGCTGGCGAACCAAGCTCCGCCTCGACGACAGATCGTAGGCGCCACAGCAACCGTCTCCACATTGGACACTGTTGTTGGGCATCCAAACACCCCTTTAGGGAGAGAGAGAGCAGTAAATAACTATAATTACTATATAACCCTATTTTGCAGTTTCTTAAACCATAATTAAGTGCTGTAGGGAAAAGGATGTAGGAGGCTGTAGAGAGTTTACCTCACCTATGTCTGCAGGGAAAGGCGGCTTGAGTCGGGGCTTCCCTTGTTTGCCCTCAAGAGATTCAATTAGAGCCGTCTCCTCTCCACAGATGTATGCTCCAGCTCCCCGCATAACAAACACATCAAAGTCATACCCAGAGCCACAGGCGTTCTTTCCAATCAGCCCTGCTTTGTATGCCTCATTAATAGCCACCTGTTTGAGGAAAACAATTAGGGCAAACAACCCATGGACTGTTCATCTCCCATCTGTCCATATGTTTACCTGTAAGTTCGATGACTCGTTGTAAAACTCTCCTCTAATGTAGATGTATGCAGCACGAGCACCCATGGAACGCCCAGCCACCAGGCAACCCTCTATCAGCTTATGGGGGTCATGACGCATTATCTCGCGGTCTTTACACGTCCCAGGCTCCCCCTCATCAGCATTCACCACCAGATACTTTGGCCTACCACAAAGCAAAGTAGGAAAACACAGTCATGTCAATAGACTGTTTATTACTGCAGCCTTAGCATCCCTGACATATTATCTCCTTTCCTTCTTGTTCCTACCTGCCATCGCTGGGTTTGTTCATGAAACTCCACTTCATGCCTGTCGGAAACCCTGCACCCCCTCTGCCCCGAAGCCCTGAGATTTTCACCTCATTCAAGATCCAGTCCTGCCCCTTTAGTATGATCTCCTTGGTCTTATACCAGTCTCCTCTTTTTAGTGCCCCTTTGAGTCTGGTAGAAAAAGGGGAGAGAAAAAGAAAAGCAGAAAAGAGAGAGAGGTGTTTCTACAGGTCATTAGAGAGAAGTAAAGTGATGGTTTTACTTTAAATACTGTTACCTCCAGTCATGTCGGCCATATAAATTAGTGAATATCCGATCTTGGTCACTCAGAGGACCAAATTTGGTCTTTTTTGGCCTCACCTGGGGGGATGGAGAAAGATAAAAGGAAAGTGTGACTGATAAGGTTGACATGCAATAATGTACGGAGAGATGCATGAAATGTTAGAGCAGCCATCGCTTATGAAATTACAGCACTGACAGAAGAGTGAAAAAAGTAATGTGAACACAAAAGAAACTGAAGCCTTATATATGCTTGCTGGGTTTTGAAATTTGCTGTCTTAAACACCCTTTAAGGTTGTAGGGGTACAATGTTTACAGCGAATTGACATGAGTATTGTTGTGATTTGGCCCTATATAAATAAGACCTAATTAAAATGAAATGAACACACGAATTATTAAAACAGATAACTGTAAAGCTGTTTTTAAGCGTAACATTGGAGTACAACTAAATCAAAGCCAAGAACACTTTATAATAAATTTTTATTAAAACTTACAGTAGTCACAGTACATATTCATCTTTATCCCACATAGTCAAATCTACAGTAAATATAACAATATATTAAAAATTATATGTTCAAGGACCACAAGTTGGTCTAAAAAAAATCAAGAGCGTCATCATATTGGCTCTCTTGCAAAATTTAGCTCTGCTGGATAATCTTACTTCACTCACAAATCTACCACTTCTATACTGTATTGTGCATTTCTGTGTGACCGCAGGCCTACCTGTGGCTGTGCAGCAGTGCTGTAGGTGAGACGTGGAGCAACCTGACGCGCCACAGCGCCCCACAGCATCCGCGGAGGCAGCATCCTGCAGGGGGCCCAATACAACCACCCCCGGCTCACTTTGAAACTGCTTTAAACTCCAAAGCTGCTCCTCCCAGGGTCTGCGTTTGACTTCTTAGAAGATCGAGTCGATTTTTAAAGCTGGGCTGCTGAAGGAGCTGCAGTGTAGGCCTGCTGGTTAAGCTTAATTAAACTAAGAGGATTAGAGAACCACGTCACATCCTGCGCGCGGCAGGTATCCGTTAGGCTGTGCTACGCACGCGCATACACGCACAGAGAAACAATTATGGGGTCAGTATCAGGGCCAAATGAGATAATTTTCATTAAGGGATTTTGTGCGCGATTTACGGGGTTGGATTATTAATGTGAAAATAAACCCAAGGACTCTTTTCAGGGCAAACAACGTGAAAAAATATAGCAGGAAAAGCACAGATGTATTTAATAATATCCGTGAGGTCTGCTTTCCCACCTGGATTGGCATCTCACTTGTCTTGGTATGGAAAAGCTGGAAAGGTTTACTGTAACACTTGAGCTGTTATTGATCACACCTGAGGTTTTCGTGGTAATCAAAATGTCTGCTGTGAAAATGGTCTATAGGTACTTGAACTTGTCACCAAATGAAAAACAAAAAACAGATGTTACTGATTATATTCACAGCAGCTGTGTTTCACAGTAAGACACAGTCAGAACAAAATTAGGACCCTGAAAGTGAGCAATTCAATTCAGTCATTTTATTTTTTACACCTGTGCCTTTCTTATGTCAGAATGACTTCCGTGCAAAAAAAACTGTGTCCTCGCACTTATTCACTCTTTCCCATACCATTTCCAACTCAGTCACTTAAACTAAGAAATAATGGGCTGGAAAGTGTTAGAAGCAAGTTTCTTTTCCCTGCAGTGATAAGAGAAGGTGAGCTCAAGTTCAGTCTCCATTATGATCCAAAGAAACAGCTGAAGCAAACACTCTTTATTAGGTACACCTGCTCAACTGTCCGTTAACGCAGCTATCCAATCAGCCAATCACATGGCAACTACTCATTACATTTAGGCTTCTAGACATGGTCAAGACGACCTGCTGAAGCTCAAACTGAGAGGTCAGAATAGGGAAGAAAGGTGATTTAAGTGACTTTAAATGTGGCATGGTTGCTGGTGCCAGACAGGCTGGTCTGAGTATTTCACAAACTGCTGATCTACTGGGATTTTCCCACACAACCATCTCTCGGGTTTACAGAGAATGGTCCAAAAAAGAGAAAATATCCAGTGAGCAGCAGCTCTCTGAGTGAAAATCTTGTTGATGCCAGAGGTCAGAGGAGAATGTCCAGACTGCTTCGAGCTGATAGGAAGGCAACAGTAACTCAAATAACCACTCATTACAACCAAGGTATATAGAAGAGCATCTCTGAATGCACAAAAGGTCAAACTTTGAAGCAGATGGGCTAAAGCAGCAGAAGACCACACCGGGTGCCATTCCTGTCAGCTAAGAACAGGAAACTGAGGCTACAGTTCATACAGGCTCACCAAAATTGGACAATAGAAGATTAGAAAAATGTTGTCTGGTCTGATGAGTCTCAATTTCTGCTGCAACATTTGGATGGTGGAGTCCAAATTTGGCGTAAACAACATTAAAGCATGGATCCATCATGCCTATTAACGATTCAGGCTGCTGGTGGTGTAATGGTGTGGGGGATATTTTCTTGGCACCAACTTTCTTAGTACCAACTGAGCATTGTTTAAACATCACAGCCCAACCTGAGTATTGTTGCTGACCATGTCCATCCCTTTATGACCACAGTGTACCTGTCTTCTGATGACTGCTTCCAGCAGGATAACACATTGTGTCACAAAGCTCAAATCATCTCAAACTGGTTTCTTGAACATGACAATGAGTTCACTGAAATGGCCTCCACAGTCACCACATCTCAGTCCAGTAGAGCACCTTTGGGATGTGGTGGAACAGGAGATTCACATCATGGATGTGCAGCCAACAAATGTGCAGCAACTGTGTCGATATGAAACAAAATCTCTGAGGAATGTTTACAGCACCTTGTTGAATCTATGCCACGAAGACATAAGGCAGTTCTGAAAGCAAAATGGGGTCTCAGTACTACCAACGTGTATCTGGCTGAAAAATTGCTCATGCTCTAGTTATTAAACCCCTTTAAAAGTTGTACAGTCATAAAAATAAAATAACAGTAACACAAAAGCCAAGCTTAGATATCTTTATTTATTTTCTTTACAATAACTGAAACAAATCTTGGGAAAATGAATTCATATCTCTGAGAAGGTCCACTAAAAACTGAAAGACAAAAATGTATCCCTGATAGCGGGGTCTCTACTCAGACTGTACCCCATGTCCCTTCACCGAAGCCAGGAAAACAAACAGCTCAACATAGAAACTCACACTTCACAGCTGGCATCAGTTAAACCACATTCATTCACAAAGCTCTGACTGGGAGTACCAACACCCTTCATGCCCAGTACCAACCGTCATACTGCAATTCCAGTAAGACTGGTTCCAGTAAGGCCAGTAGTTTGCTGCCACTACTCTTATTTGCCTACAATTGTAATTCATTCATTTGTGTTTTGAACATCAAATAATTTAATATAAAAACAAATATTTTGAAACTACTGGCATTACACATGCATGAAGAGTGTCAATCACCCTACAGCACCAGTTTCTTCCCATTTGATATTTTGTATAATCACTTAGTGCATTGCTCAAGATTTCCTGAGAACAGTTGCAGTACAAAAAAACAAACAAACCCAAAAACAAACAAAAACTAAGGCAACTTCATCCCAATATATATTATATTTGACAATATCTCTGTACTATTATACAGGAGGAAGAGCATGTATGAGGGTTTTAAAGAAGTCTATTTCAATCACAATTGTAATGGTACCAAGTGAGTTAATGGACTAGATATTAAAGGTCAGACAAAAAAAGCTCAAAGCTTCAAAATCTCATAGTGCAAATAAACTGGAAACAGAGAAAAGATTCACTACACGGAAAGGAGCTGATAGTGCACACAAGGCCAGACCAGCGCGGCTGATACAGCAGGCTCTGACAATGCAGTTTTCAATAAAAGTGAAATTAAAAATACAACTGCTGTCATTTCAAGCAATTAATGGTTGCGTCACACCCTGTGAAAGTTCTTAATGTTCTGCTCCAGGTAAAGCATGATAATAGATTTTGAAGATGAAGATGAATAAGCTCAAAAGATAATGGCCCCTTCAGACACAGCGGCGGCCGATCTATAAGAACTGCCATGCAACAACATGTGGTACAGTACTATACATGTTGAGTTAAACACAGCAGGGCATGCTGGAAAGTCTGTGTGTGTTCCAGTTATAAGGAAGGGTTTTAACCCCTCTTACTGCTGTTCCCTTCTCTCTACCCCAAAGGATGGAATGTGCCTGTGTTATTGAACCTGATGGGGTTAAATGTGCAAAGAATGCATTCGAGGACGAATGGCCAAAAGAAGACACAGCCCGTAAAAAAGGCGTTGAGGTGTATGGAGATCACAAGGAAAGATTTTTAGCGTAATTCAGCTTGGGTGAGGAGTGGATTGTGGTCTGTGTCCAATCCTCTATTTGGTCTCACAAAAGAGTTTCAGCAAAAGAGCCATAATAAATATCAATAAATAAATAAATAGAGAAAAGGGGGGGCACATCGTCTTCGATCAAAGAATGCAAATGAGTGCATTGGAAGACTAAAGTCCACAGCTTCTGGGGGAAAAAAAAGGAATTGTCTTTACCATTTATCAGCATCAACTCATTGACCCAGACTTTGTCTCTTTTGGTCAGGCATTTAACACAGAGCTCTGCAGCTCTTAAACACTCAAATACAGAAGCATATTCTTTCTCATGGCTATCAAAACAGTTGGGAAGAATCTTCTCTTCAAACCCAACATTGGCTACAGTTCACCTCTCTCCCCTCCCATTAACTTAAGATTTACGAAAAACCTAAGATCTTTGGTTTAAGCACCAAATCAAAGCTCACTCTACTGCTAACAAAAATAGCTAAGATTATTGCTGTCAATGCACAGAATTAAGTTTAATTATTTAGACTGCATTTCCACTGATAACCACCAGAGGACAGGGCACACAAACTCATTCTTGTGATATCTAGGTGATATGACTCCTGAACTGCACCTGAATCAACTTATGTTGTAACTAAAATATACATCTTAAACTACCGGACCATGCTGCAGCCCTGGATTTTAGTTTGCATAGTAAAAAAAGCATCCCAGGAACCACACACACACACACACACACACTGACACACACCAGCTCGAAAAAATAAAATCAAAACATATGAAACAGCTCAAATCTAAAGTACTTGAAATTAAACAGCAAACGAGAAATAAATTTAAAAGACAAATTAAATCAAATGCCAACAACCAGAAGACAAACATTTAAAATATCTCAGAAAACCCGTTTTACATTTTTTCTCTTAATATAACTTTGTTTTTTTAAGCGCTCTCGATCTGTGAGCAGCAGGTCATTAGTCCAGCCACCTGAGTGATTTTTTTTTTAAATTTTATTTTATTTTTTTTACTGTGGATGCTTTATGACACATACACACACACACACACACACAGTCACAAACACACACTCTCTTTTCACTATTCCTCTTCTTCCGCCTCATCTTCACCCAATTCCTCTTCCACTTCATCAGCCCACCGGTCACGCTGTGTTGCCGGCGAGTGGGTTCTTTCTGGATCTTCTCCCTCCACCTCTCTGCCTGCTCGCATTTCCAGCTCTCGCAAGAAAAGCTCAGGGTAGCTGGTTAGCCTCTGAGGCCCAAATTGGGCCAGAGCCTGAAAGGCGAGAGAGCGCTCCCTCTCGATGTTGCCCGCAAATATGAGAGGAGGACCAGACACGGAGCCACTTCCCCCTTCCAGCACTGTGCGGGGGAGGAACGTAGATGAGTGGGCCTGTAAAGACAGAGCCTCCAGAGGGTTGGGCTGCTCCCTCCTGCCTCCATCACCTATCCTATCCTCCACCAGCTCAGGCCCACGTCTGGGCCGACGTGTGCGCAGCTCCAGGCAGCTGTGACCCTTGCGGTGACGCTGGAGGTGGTCCTCCCGGGCGAACGCCTTGTGACAGAGCGGGCACTCGAAGGGCCGTGCCCCACTGTGGAGGGACAGGTGGTTTTTGAGGTCATAGGAATGCAGAAACCGGGCAGGGCAGTGGGGGCAGGGGTAGGGGCGCTCGCCTGTGTGTTTCCTCATGTGGATCTTCAACTTATCATTGCTAATGAAAAGAGAGCAGAAGAGAAAGTGTGAAGAGGCAGAAAGACAAAAAAATCAAAAATCAAAGATCAAAAACCAACAGCTACTAAAACATTTTGATTTTTGTGGATGTTTGTATTAAGAGGTTTCTGTACCGGGTGAAGCGGACTCCGCAAGCAGTGCACTGGAAGGGTTTCTCTCCAGTGTGCGTCCTCATGTGTCGTGGCAGTTTTCCTGCTCCGTGGATGATCTTCTGACAGACAGGACACTGCTGAGGGGTCTGAGACTTCCTCTTCCTCCCCCCTCCCACTACTGAAGAGGCTGCACCTCGATCAGCTACAGAGGTAGGCATAGAGGTGCTTCCCATCAGCATACCATCATCGCCCAAACCCTCAATCTCATCATCCCCTGAGAGCTTGTCATTTAAGAGCGGGACAGGAGGTGGGTGGGCTATACGGGGGCGCTCTTGTAGCCAGTAAGTGAGCCCTCCATTTAGTGTGGCCCCTCTGCCTGGTTCTCTAATCTCTTTAGGATCCCCGTTCTGGCCAGGTGTGAGGCGAAGCTCCTGCTGTTCAGGGCTAGGAGGCTGGGTAGAGGGCAGGGAGCGAAGGCTGTCAGATGCAGGTGAAGGGTGCAAGATGGGAGAAGCACGCAATGGGTTCAGATGTGAGGAGTTGATGTTGATGTTGTGATGTGGCCCAATTTTTTTCACCTTCTTTCTGTCTGTTTTTCTCCTGGACCCTTTCTCTATTACCCTCTCTCCCTCTACCATTCTCTCAGTAGCTGTGTGTTGGGCTCCCTGCTCCACTGTGGCCTCTCCCTCTGCCTCTGCCGTCTCCCCCAGGATGTCTCTGCAGGCGTCAGCTACGCACTGGATGCCCAGAAGCTGAGCCCCTCGCAGCACATCTCTCATCCCAGAGCTGGGTATCGTCAGGGTGGCAGTATAGGCGAACTCCAGCAGGGCGTCCAAGGCGTCAGGGGCCACACAGTCCAGCTGGCAAACGCTGAAACCTCCTCCACCTTCGCCGCCCCCTTCCTCTGTGCCAAACAACCGGCGGAAGTAGAGACTGACAGCAGCCATCACGGAGCGGTGCGTCGGGTAGCGTGCCCCGCGGGAAGTCAGGGTGAGATCACACAGGCGCCCTGTCCTTCTCTGGTCATTGAGGTGGGACAACAGCTCATTGCTGTGCTCCGGGAAGGGAATCCCAATCAACCCGTCCTCTCCTGGAGACATTGCCACCTACATGAAAGAAAGGTAATTTAATTTATGTGAAGAAACAGAGGGCTGAGCAAATTACAGTATGGTACATGAACCAATCTGAAAATCGACCCTTGATTAAGAATAATTCAGCTTCATTTTTTTTTAAAGAAAGTAACATTATTGCTGTGTAGTTTCTAAAAATCAGAGACCATCCTTCACCTCTTCCACAGACCCATACTTAAATGTCCCAAAAGTAAATCTCTAGAAGCGTCACCGATGCTAGGATTCCCCTTTCATGTGATGTACAACTTAACTTTAGCTTAACAACAACTCTCCCTCTTGATCCTCCTCTCCTCACTCCCACTGTGCTTTCGCTCCAGATTACTAAATCAGGAGGTGGCAATGTTTGGCCAGTGAGGTGTGAGGAGGTTGGGGCATCTGAGAAAAAATGCAGAGAAGATGACAGAGCCAGTGAAAGAGCTACGCAAAATATAAAATCAAGAGGAAGCAGAAATAATCTGTGACACAGTGGAAATATAAAAACGAAATGCTAGTGAAGATAGAGAACGGATACAAGGTTATGTAACGTGCTGTAGGTGTTGTAACTAGAGGGCAGGAGGTTAATTTGTGTGAAACCCTTATAGCATTAGCTGATTGAAATAAAATACCTGGAGAATACAGAGAGGGGCTGATGGAAGAGTGAGAGAAGGAAGAAACGCAAGCAAGGGAGGAAGTGACAGGTTAGAGTGGGTGAAAGGGGGAGTACCAGTGAAAGAATGAGGAAGGAAAAAACAGCAAGAGAATTATAACCTTTATAAGGACTAAAACAATCACATGCCAAATACAAATGTTTAGAGTTGCAACAGGTTATTAGGTATTTGTTATAACTCACTCTTTGTCATTTTTTTTTTTTTTTTTTAAATCACGAGGATCTTTCAGAAACCAGTTTTTCGACAAGAAGTATGAGCGGGGGGTTGAACGCAAGATCCTGTAATGAACATCAGGCAAGGACAATGACTTTCTTTATTTCCCTTTGTGAGATGTGACAGTAATAAGACCCAACAACTCCCTTCTTTGGATCCCTAAGCTCGCACCTCACCCTGTCCACACTATACCTGGTCGACAATATCGCTCACACACCTGAGCAGACCAGATTTTCCACAAACAACTCACCCTCCAGATTCCCCCTCCCTGCCCTTCGTCTCCTTCCCATAGCAACTGGCAGCCCCCTGGCCATCCAATAACAGTGTTCACACGGTGCCCAGAGGGCTCTGTTCAACAACAGTACATCCACCTGACTAACCTGCTCCAAAACACACCCTATTAAGCACACACATATAGACAGTGCACTTGAACACTTGCACACATAGCGTGCCAATCTGTGGCTCCCCCCACCCACCATTGTTAGATTTAACCTGTTATGTGACGATCTTAACGACAGACTATTTAAGTCATGCAGAAATGCACCCCACCCATTCAATGACAAAAAAAAAAATACAGACAATTAAATAAATACCTATCAAGAACCTGCTGATACTTTTATGCAAAGTTTTTGATCCTTCTGATTTCTCAAACCTGATTTCTCAAAGAGGACAAGAAGAAGCATCATAGAGGTCATAAATGTTAATCCTACCTTCCCTTTCTTTATGGGCATGGGCACCGTCAGCTGGAGACGAGGCAGCGGCTGTCTTACGGCTTCCATCTTTTCGCTCTTTAGAAGTCTTCTCCCTCACTTTCCTCCTCACTCTCACTCAAAACCACTTTTTTTCCTATTTCCTCCTACCTTCAGATGTACAGAGAACTTAAAGGTCTGATCTCTTTGTCAGAAGTCAGGGTTAAGCATTCATCCTTGGGGATGTCTACCTCTTTCGCGCATTCTGTCACTCATTCTCCTTCCTGTTGTACCAAAAGAGGGTGCAGGGTGACGAAGACAGATTCAGAGATACCCCTCCCCCCAAGTCGCCTACGCGCCCCCTCTCTCCAAAACCCAACGGCCCATTTTCCGAACACTTTCCGATAAACATGATCTCCTTGTCGTCCCCTCCCTGTTCAGAAGGAGGCCAACAGGTATGCGGATGGCAATGCAGCTAAGGTTATGGCAGCACTGCGGTTGCAGTGCATTAATACCCATCCGGCTTCAGACCGTGCACATTAGTTCAACTAGTTTCGCAGGAAGGAAATCAGCACACGCACCCAAAACACATAAGAAACTAAAAATTTCTTTTTTTGGTGAAATCAAAGAACGCCAAAATTGAACAACCATGTAAGAACCAAAATCATATTGGCATTATGAGTCATATTAAAACATTCAGGTAGGTGCAATATGAGAGTTAAACCATATTACATCGCACCACTGAGACAAACTGGTGCAGAGGGCTCTTCCTTTGAAACCTAGGTATGCTAAACATGACTGGGTACTTGTCATAAAATACCACCACCGCCTCCATTACAAATATTTACGAATATTTCTCAAGCCAAAGCATTTTAATAAGAAATATCTCGCTGAACTTGAGGCATCAAGAATGACGTGTCTGGCCAACTGCTGATAAAGAAGAGGGAGGACGTTTAGGGGCCTTTTTTGATTTTGTTTCTGATATATAATTTTGTGCTTTTAAATTCAGGGCTCTGAGACTTGAGATGCCAAACACTTTCAGATGATTACAGATGAGGATTAGCTCTGCAACACGGCAAACTTAATAAGTTTGGGTTTTGGAGCGTGTATTGGACAAAGAAAACATGAAGGCATCACTTTACAACAGTAATTTTTCACAGTTCTGTCACATCTTATAGAGAAATGACTGAATTTGTAAAATAATGTAGAAATTAATTGATAATGTAAGCTTCAGCCCTACATAATACAGATAATAATGTGGGCAAAGCATCATGAACAGGAAAAAAAAATTGTAGTGGAAACTAAGCAGACATGATACCACACCATTAAGCATCACTATCACTGGCAATCACTGTATTAACACCAGATTGTTTATTTAAAAAAAAAACAAAAAAAAAAACAGAGTATATTATAGTATTTGGAAAAGTCCCTCAGTAAGTGAAAAGTCACTCAAACACAAACAACAGAAATTGAAGCCGTGCACAAAAGCGAGGCACAAAGGGGTTTTGGTAGGAGCAAACAACGGTGCACATTAAATTTCCGGCACAGGGGAGAGAGAGAGAGAAAAAAAAAAGCATCATGGGTGGTTGGTGGTTCAAGCTTGTTATTTTAGGCATATTCCTCAGAACACAGACGTATTCGGAAAATAATAAGATTGCATAGAAGTTTCAATGATTCCCATCAATTTTCTGTCTGCCTGTGAGTCACTTAATACTGACACATTATGACATACACAGCCACAAACTACACACTGCTATATCCCCCCCCTTCTTGGTCCTTGTCACTTTGTTTCTGTTTTTTTTTTGCTGCTTATGAAGGACATGTCTGCATAAGTTGCTGAATCTTGCAACACATTGTAACTAATGTTAAACCAGTCCACAGTCAGATACCACAAACACATAGTGTCATGCACTTAAAAGCTTCCAAGCAAGTGTTCAACTATTAGCATAACTCTTAATAACTGTCACTCTGAGTTTATTCATGTTAAACAAGGCTCAGTACCTTAAAGTCAAATAAGTGATATGACTGTTTGCTTTTAGGTGTGTCTTTTAATGTCACTCCTAGTCTTGCCAAAACATACAACTAGAAAGAAAGTGAGCAAGCAAAGTAAGTAAAAAAACAAAAAAAAACAAAAGTATTTTAACTCCTGAAATTTTGTTATGTTTATTTTCTGTACATTTAGTGCTACAGATGTTATCTTTCCAACAATTACCTCTCATCTCTTTCTTAGTTTTTTGCTCTCACCTCCTACTCTTTTTGTCGACGGTGGAGGAATTCACCACCTCTGCAACTCTACGGTTTCCTCATCCCTTGCTTTCATTATGTGCACACTATTCCTCTCTTTTAACAACAAAGATTTATCTGTCTCTTCAAATATACGGTTGTAAACTTCAAATCATTTTTTTTCTTCATCTAACTGCCAGGCCAATGGTCAAAAAACTGCAGGTTATATAAAATATAAAAATCAAACAAAACAGAGGAGAATCTGCCGTGGATTTGCTTAAACTGAAGAGGAAATGGAAACTTAAATCCACCGTTACTGTCCACTAGCTCGACTCTCTGCAGCTCCTAATAGAAAGAGAGAGGAGTTTGTGTGGAGGCCAGGAAAATGACAGCTGTACGATTGACCAAACCTGCGCACAAAGATTTAGTCTTCAGCTTAAAAGCAGCTTATATTATCCATCGTCTATATCGTGAAATCCCACTGCACACACTAAGAGTGTGTGGTAACTGGAACTAGAACTGTTAGTATTATTTTTATGGCTCTTATTTTCCGTTAAAGGCTGTAAGTTTTCCCAGTCCACCTCAATTATATCAGGCTCCAGCACTAAGGGGGAAAATATGACTTTATACTATTCACAGAAAACTGTGGCTGAGAGGGAGAAGGAGAAAAGCTTTTATGAATTCTGATGTCAGATGTTTTCCAGAGTGCCCGCTCATGTGTGTGTTTGTGGCTATGCATCTGTGTGTGTGTGTTGTGTCCATGCTGGTTAATGCGCCGCTTTCTCAGTACTCACACTAACTGAAGGACAAGTTTATGGATTGTTTTTAGGCTTTTACAAAGTCACTGAGTAAATGTGAACTATAAACGAGCAAATTTTTAAAGCAGTCTTAGGAACATTTTGCAACAGTTTTTATGTCCAAAATTTTAATTTAATGTTGTTTAGTGCCTCTAAGAGAATACATAGATGCACTTTAGGAGCTCAGAATAGATATTATAAAATATCCTCATTACAAATGGAGGTGCTGTATGAAATGAAATTCCTCCTACAGAGACACACAGTGACTAAGAAACAAACACGTGTACAAGTGTTTTCATTCATATAAAACCCAGTAATTAGTAAGAAGTTAGTCCAAACCACAACAAAACAAATCAGAATGCTAAACGTCCTCTGCCCCAAAAAAACAACAAAGCAGCCAAACACATGGAAAGTAAGATTCAAGCTCATACCGTTTCTCCTTCACACACTCGTCCTGCTCACACCACTTCTCTTGTATGTATGATGGACAGATTTAGAGGGTTTAGAAAGATTTCGCTGTTTTTACAACTCACTTATTTGGGGTAGTGAGTTGAATGTGGTACTGGGACACCTTCACTGAGGAAGAGTAGGGGAGGAGGAAATGTGGGGGGGGATGAGAAGTAGAGAGATGAGAGTATACATATACGTCTGCCAAACCAAAACTGCTGCATTCAGCCAGGCTAAGCGCTCTCAAAAGGACTACAGGAGCGCAAACCCTTCACATTTGAGTCACAGTCAAGTCCAAAACCGCATAAAAATACTAAATGGACACACGCAGGTCTTCTAATAAAAGAGCTCATCTCTGCTGGGAGATAAAACACAAACTCCACCTGCTCTGTGTCCCAACAGTTCCCTCCAGACTCAACATTTGCATCCCACCAGGAGATATAAAAACAGACGCAGCCGGGGGTGAATTTGAATCGCCATTTGAATTTGTCAAAGACAAGACTTGAGACACCATCGTGATAATTACAACGATTGCACCCTGCAATAACTGAAGAGGAATTTAGAAAAAAAAAAAAAGAGAAGTCCACCAAG
>VUQI01029795.1:4752-14976 GCA_015106735.1 Paratilapia polleni | reverse complement strand
TGTTACTCAGCAAAAGTTTGTTCTTTCTTTTATTTAAGAAAGCCCCTGCAACCAAGCCCTCCTCTGTCCTTACTATAACTGGGGCATTATGATGTGTGTGTGTGTGTGTGTAAACTGTGACGCATGCGTACATTGTGGTCTTAGTTCCAAGAACACATTACATTATTCATTTGGTTGGCAGACCGGAGGCCCTTATCCCCTCGCCCTCCCACACCACAGCACTCCACTGCGAGCTATAACAGCAGCCGGTTTGCATGCCAGACCTGAACACCGGTATGAATCTGCTGGAGGATTATCAGCTTATCAGCACATGGGCCAAGACATTTGGGTGCACATATACATTGTGAAATATCCACCAACTTCTAAGTCCATGTGAATAAAAGTTTTTACAGCTTACCTTTACCATATGAGAGCTACGCAAAACCAAACATCCAAAACCTCAACTGAAAACCTTAAAATAATAATATTAAAATCTGGATGGGACAAATATTTGGATTTTGAGAAAAACATAATTTTACTTTATGAATTTTATTTTGTTTATCAGAAAACAGGATGCATGGTCCTCCACCCCACCCAATATCATAAATATGAATTAAGTACTCTTTTTCTGTGTGGGGCTACCATTTCTAACAATTATATTTTTATAATTTAATGTAATTTTATGTATACATGTATTTATCTCTGCAGGAGAAGGGGATGAGGGGATGCTGCAAGACCTTCAAAAAATACCATACCTGCATTTTAGATTAAAAAAAAAAAAGTGTAATAAAATTGTAAAAGCAAACTTGTGTTTAGGGTCAAAAATTATTTTGCATTTTAAGTGTTTTAAACAGGATACATATGTAGGAAGTTTTAAAGAATACACAAAATACTGGAAGATACAATTTAAATTTCCAATGAGGTTTAAAGTATTTAAATTTTAACATAAAGCCATTTCTTCACCATTTTTGAAATTCTGCAAGTATTTTTTGAAGCAGGTGATTCAGTGTAAAAAGGGCTACCTATAAAATAAAAAAAACAAAACATGTTTTTTGTGCTTTTGTTTTCTGAAATCTGTGTTAAGTTGACTATTTCTGTTTGTTTGCCTCAGTTAAAGAAGGAAGACGCAGGGAAGGAAAATCAATGTGAGGTTGGAAGGAAAATGGCCTGAGATTTGAGAAGAGACAACAAAAGTAAAAAAGGAACATGAGGGAGGTATGTTTTCTAAAAACACACATGTTCTTAGAAATCAAACAAGTATAAGGAGGGTATGGGGGAGGAGAAACACATGAGAGTGAGTGAGTGAATGGGGAGTGGGTGTTG
The DNA here is from genome assembly GCA_015106735.1 of Paratilapia polleni. NCBI lineage: Eukaryota > Metazoa > Chordata > Actinopteri > Cichliformes > Cichlidae > Paratilapia > Paratilapia polleni. Next base: position 13,674 of record VUQI01029795.1, on the reverse strand, counting down.
AGATACTCAGAAAGATAAAGCAGAGAGGAGGTTAAGACAGGAAAATCTAGTCCCAGCCTCGAACAATCTGTGTTAGCGAAGAGACATGAAACAAGAGTAGAGAGAGTTAAGTTACAAGGGGTGGAGGGGAGGAAGGGGGCAGACAGAAAAAGAGAAGGGAGAGGAGCCATGACATGAAGACTGGGAGGTAAACACAGCGATAGAGCAAGAGGTGAACACATGCATGCAGCCACAGGAAGTAGCTGAATCCTTGCAGGTGTATGCGTTTGCGTGTGTGTGTGTGGGTGCGTGTGTGTGCAGATGTCTGAGGGTAGCAGCCACCTCTATCATTAGCATCACCAAAAGGGAGTTTCACCCTAAGATGGAGAAAATGCACAGATGTGTGAAAGAGAAGGCATGCTGACGGAGTGGTTTCACACTCACTGCTCTCCCCCTCTTTTAGCTCCTTATCTGGTCAGCACTTTCTACCCCCAGCACTCCACAGCTGTGCATGTGTGAGCGCTGGAGAATCAAGGTGTGTGGGCGAATTACATACCGCACCCTGCATCAATTAATATGCAAAAGCATTAGAGAAACTTTATCGGTTTGCATGTGTTTTTATATCTGATGAGCTGATTTGAGCTGATGAAGTTGAGGAATGTTTCCACCGAGAGAACGACAATATACAACTACAACGCATGTGAAAATAAGAAAGAATCCACGAAAGTGTGACAAAGTATCATTACAGTCAAGCATATAGTAATGTATACTTTCTGTCAGTTAGCAGGGGATGTTTAAACATGTCAGTCAGGTACAGCAAGTGAATGTGTAGGTGTAACTGTGGAGTAGCACACCGAGTGCAGAAACTGTGGTTAAAATCATAAACCAAAGTCGTTCAGTTCGTTTTAGCTGAGCAATCACAAGGAGAGCAAAACAAAACAAAAAAAACTTTCTATATATTTCTTTATTATGTTAATTTTAAAAATTACCTGACAGAATATTTAAATCAGGTACAGTAGGAGAGTTCATTACCAACTTGAAAGTCACTTTTCAGTCACACTTTCAATAGAGGCCAGTGTGAGACTACCAAGTAATCGTCGCTAAAGAAACCTGTAATAGTAATATAATTTGCATTTGCAAATAAATTTATACCTGCCTGTTGCTTCAATTTTAAACTAAAAATGTGGCAAAACCCCCAGAAACAAACAATAAAATATTTAAATACACTTTTTTGTGAATGAAAATAAAATAATACATAAACAATTATTATATAATCACACAGACAGACAGACATTATATATATATAAAAATATAATATAATAATTTTCATATATATATATATATATATATAGATATAGATATAGATATATATATCTATATCTCTCTCTATATATCTATATATCTATATCTCTCTCTCTCTCTATATATATATATATATCTCTATATATAGATATAGAGATATATATACACACACACACACATATATATAAAATAAAATAATTTTCCTAATTTTTCTGTCTGTATAGATAGGTGTGTAAGTGTGTGTGTGTGTGTGTGTGAACATGTGTTTAATATTATATAATATACAAATAATATACAACAATATACAAAGAACAACTAACAATGTACTTCAATCAAATTTTAGATTTGGTCCTGACTTTGGAGGGCAGCTACGTAAATGCCACTGCACCCAATCCTATCCAGTATGTGTAATATGGAAATGATAGAAATATGTATAATATATGCTAGTAAGGCTGCCGCAGTATACTGTGATAATCAAAAAAAAATACATGAGCTAGGTTACAGACGGCCCCTCTGTGTTGTATTTTTAGGGTAATTCATTTGCCAAAAAACAGACAAAGAACACAACAATTAATAATTTTCTATGGGTATCACAATAATATCATTATCATGAAGTCTTTGGCTGCAATAATCATGCAGTTAAAATCAGACATTGTGACAGCCTCCCTTGTGACTCCCTGTATACTACACTTGACATCTCCAGTTCCCTCCTCGAGCTAAAAGAAAGCTAACTTGTCCTTCTCTGTACTCCTGAAAGAGCTGCTTATAATATAAAGTCCAACTGAAGCTTTCAGCACTGCTGTGCACCATATAAAATTATATTTAAAAGTCTGCTGGGGAGGTTTAACCCTGTAATCAGCCTAATGCACGTAACGCATGACAACATCACCTACTAGGCTGCAACAATTACCACAGACCTGAACCAAAAACTGTAAGCTTTTAAAAAAACAACAACAAAAAAAAACAACAAGAAAACAAGAAAACAAGAAAACTCAAGCACACTTTTGTGTGTGTGTGTGTCTGTGTGTGTGTGTGAATATTCCTGTAGGTGTTTGAGAATGTAGTTACGGCTGTGGTAAGTGGGGTAGGTGAGGTGGTTTTGGAGATGACAATCAGTAGATAGGGGTAAACAAGTTATGTTAAACTATTCAGCAACATATTCTTATATTTTTAAGTGAACTGCTGTACGTTTGCCAGTAAATATATTCATGCAATGCAACAACTTAGTTCAATATAATTATAAATATCTTACTTGAGGATGCAGGAATAAACTGAAAAACAGAGATATGCATTGAATATTGTTACCAGGCATGTGCATAAATGTGTGTCCATTACATTAAGTTGCCAAATCAATAGGAGGGTCCTAATAGCTGCTGCTCTCCTGCACAAATGAGCTCCCACTTCAGAGGAAGATATTGCAAAAGCACTGGACACACACACACATCCTCAAAGAGAGAAATGTCGCAAAACTAACTGATCCTGATCAGTTTCCTCTTCCTGTGTTCAGTAAAGATGGTCGACCACTAGAACAGATGGAGCGATAAATGAAAAACAAACGCATGAAAAAAGACACAGAAACAGCTCAGAGGAAGATTAGGCACAAAAACAGGTAAACATATCAGAATGGTAGAAAGAAAAAGAAAGAAAAATGCAACCAGAGCGAACAATGTGTCACCTTCCTGACAAATCAGTTCCACTGTATGGGAAGAGGAGGAGGCTGCTTGTTTTTACTGTAACTACAATCCATGAAATATTATCAGAACGTCACACTAGTGTTAGGGAGGGCTTTACCGTTGAGCTGACTGGTGTGCAACTGCAACACCCACTGCTGTGGTGTCAGAAACCAGGCAGGAAAAAAAGAAAAAAAAAAAAACAACAAACCTGAAGTCTAACTGATAAATGTTAAGTTAGCGAAACACGCTCAGCCTGAATGGTGAATGAACATTTTAGCAAAACTTTGTGGTCCAAAAGTGTTGAATATAATTAAAATGAAACAATGTAATCTACATTTCAACAGAACAAAAGTGATTCTATTTTTCCAAAAGGGATGATGTGCAGCCTTTTGGAATGAACGCCTCTATTTGCAGCTGGAGTTCCCCTTTAACTCCACACATGAAAGGGGTCAGTTTCAGCTGCAGTGACTCCCTTTGCCTGTGCATGTTTGGGTGTTTATTCTCACTTTCCCTGAAGTGTTGTCTCATTGTACCTATTTATGATAACCGCCCGCTCAATGTGTACAGAAACAATTGCACTGTTACTAGAAAAGCTGAATCACGATCACTCCTTCTGCCTGTAGCTTTTTCTCAGGCCCCCCTTTTTTCTTTTTTTTTTAACTCTTTACAAGAAGAAGAGTCATGGCCACCTGCTGCTTGGTTAACACTAGGGTGGCGTGGGCTGTGAGGCTGGTGGTCGAGAGCAAGGGAGGGCTGTCAAATGCTACAGAAACTCATGACTGAAAAGAGGAAATGGCAGATACATAACTTCCTCTATTGACACAGATCGAGTGGGGGCAAGACTCAACTGTAGTCGCTGCAGACTGGATTACGGACACCGTGTAGTCACCCCTGTGCCATTACTGCTTCAAAGTGGAGAAACAACCGCCATATATGGTGAAAACACGTAGTTTGTCCAAAAGTTGAAGGCCATGGTTTACGTGCATGTTTAAATAAAGGGAACTTCCAGGCACAAAACTGATTAGCTCAGTTACAGCAGTGGATTTATTTAAGGATATCATGACAAGAAACCACTGGATGAACCATCGTGATCATGCACAGGATGACACACAAGCCTGAGTGCAGAGGTGTAATTTAAGGTGTAGGTATAGGGAGTAGTGCTGGATTAAAACAAAGGACACTCAAGAAAGAGGGTGAGACACCTTCAGATATTTGGGGCTAAGAAAGAAACCATGACTTCTTTCAACTCCATCCTCCATCCCCCGTTCTGTCTGTGTCTTTCTCTCCCCCCCCACCTTCCTCCCACTCAGTCGGTTCATATGAAACTGAAAGACCCATGTCTGAATAGGGGGAATTTATATGGGCTCACATGCCCTAATTAAAGCATTTCCCAGAACTGTGTGCATGCATGTATAAGAGTGAGTGTGTGTGTGTGTGTCTGTGTGTGTGTGTGTGTTTGTTTTTCTCGCCTGACAGACCACTCAATGTCACTTCCCTTTACCCACCCGTTCACGGACACATGGTAGTCACCAGTCATACTCCAGCAAAGCACTGGTCACATGAACTGTCACACCAACTTGCCCACCACACGCACACACGCGTGCGAGCACACACACACACTAAAGCCATAAACAAATTCAAACTTAATTCAAATTAACCTTCAGTGCAGATAGCTATACATAACATGTATAGTTCATGCTGCAACTTCCTTCAAAGAGGAGTGTGTTGTTTTGTATCATTTGTATCATGTAAAAAAAATCATGATGCAATTCTCTTTTTCTTTCCTTCTTTTTTTTTTCTTTTTAAACACCCTTTATATTTTGTTTCCAATGACAATTATGAGGAAGAGAAAGCAGACATAACTGCAGCTGTTTTAAAGATGAAATTTTGCTTGATTTAAACACTACATCATTATCAGAGTTATCTGGATTCTGGATTGTGTTAAAACACAACAAAACGTGCATTAAATGTTGTTGGAATTGCACTTCTTACAGCATAAATTTTGTTAGGTTTGTTGGATCTTGTTGAAACTGACAGGAAACTTTAACCACTTCACTTAAATAATAATCAGCATCAGTAATTCAGCCATAAGACTTTTATTTTAGGGTTCAGTTTTCTCAGTCGGTGGACCTGACAATATGCTGGCAGAAGCGATATCAAAGATTCATTCATTACATGGTTTGTTTGCCAATAACAACTTTATAATCACAATTGGAATTACAATTTAGCTTTGGGTCTTTAAAAAAAAATTAACAAAATTCACGGCTCTTGTTCCATTTTAATTGCATGTTTTTAAATTAGCCAGCATATTGTTGCCTGAAGCTGAAGGAGCTGCTAATCCTTGAAGACTGTGTCCTCTGCTATGTGATTACGTCTAACATCACTGTTATAATATCCTTAAAGCTTCTCAAAAGATCCTTTGTGTTTATTTTCCAACAACAAAAACCTATAAATATCATCAGCCTGGTTTAAAACACGAGGGTTTATTTTTGGCATTATTCCTGAGCCATCTTTTAAAAGCCTGTTGGAGCCATAGAGCATCTGCAGCCAACAAACCACAGTGGAGTTAACTTCCAGGTTGCCTATAAAATATTTAACTGTTTGACCACTTTATTCAGCTCATATTTATTCCAAGGACAGGGATGCTTTCAAGAAGCTGCCCCCATCCCATGAAGACCAGTATTTCCTGAGGACTGACCCCAACAACATGTTTGTTTTAGTAAAGCTCACATATTTAGCTGATATCTGAGAAATTAGTCATGTATGTATTACTCAGTATGATAAATGAGTGTAAATGGAGCGTAGACTATTTGCAGCCGTTTAGTAAGTGACTGAAGTTGTTTCATATGTGACAGCGTTTATATGAAATTCATCCTGTGTTTTAGCATATAATATCTTCACATTCACATTATTATATTTTGACAAATTAACACAAATTAGGTGAAAAAGTGAATTAATTGTTGTCGTCTTTGCGCTACTTTGAATGTACAAAAAGTTAGAAGATTTACACTTAACATCACTTTTTAATTCATCTGTGCTATTGCAGGGGTGATAATAAACATAGGTGTAACATATACCATCAAGATGACTTTTTTTTTTTTTTTTAAGTGACCAAGGATGAAAGAAAGTGTAGCAGAATAACATTGCATATTGAAATCCCTTCCCACATCACAAGCTTTGAATACCATTAGGAGAGACCTGCATCCTGACGTTACAGGAAAATCACAGTGTCTTATACACATTGGTTGACCTTCTGACGCAAGCTCCTTTCACACTCTTCACACAATTACTTTTGTGACTCAACACCATGCATAACTTTTTTTTAAACATGTCCTGCAAGTGTTATCTCCATTTCCACAATTAATCTCCATCTTTCTGCTCCGTTTTTGAGCATGGCCATTTTGAAACAGGTGTTAAAACCTTGGCTTTTAGATATGTTGACACTTATAATGACATTTCTTTTTCCCATCATACAGCAATGCCCTATTGCTTCACTGCATGAGTGTCAGAAAGACAGAGTGAGTGAGTGATATGCAGGCTAAAGCCTCGACTTGGCTCGTCTACCATCTCGCTGCAGTCAACAGCTGTTGCTGGACTTTCCAAGCTCTGGTTGGGTAGTTTAAACACCACATGCCAGTCAACAGCATTCTTCACTTCTATTGGTAATTGCTTCAAACGCTCACCTCAAACTTGAGATTAGGATAATTCTGTACCTGCCCACTTTGTGTTGCTACTAATTGTTTCACTCGCCTGAAATCTATTGACATTTCACAGTGTCTGGTTGCCACATCAGTGCCAGTCTCTTCCAGTGTATACGCCTATTTACAGTGTAATTCATATTAAAAAAAAGGTGTGAGATTCCTACCTCCAGTCCATAAACCCAGGGGAAGATGGGTGCCTGCTTTCTGTTCTTTCTCTTTTGTTCTTAGCTCAGAGGTCTGCAGATGTCATATACCTGAAGAAGAAGGGAAAAAAAAGTAAGGAGGTTTAACAATCAAATTATCAAATTTAAACATGCAGTAGACAGAAATTTAGAAAATACACAAACCAGCTCTCCCTTCTCTGTTGTACACTCCTTCCTCCAGAAGCACACTCGATTTGGGCTAAAAATGAGTGCATACTAAGTGTTGGCTTCAGACGCAATGTAAACCTTCTGCTTTAAACCGAATACACCACTAGGTCTTACTTTTCGTGTCTAATTTTCACTTTTTATACTGCTCTGTGCTAGTCTGGAAAAGACCTGTGACAGGAAACCAGTCACAGTCTAGGCTGAAAACTAAGCCCTGAGGAGGTACAGGAGTCTTCTTCTCTTTTAGAGCACCTAAACTACAATATGAGAGGTTATTATTTATTTTTGCCCAATAACGTCAAAGAACACAAAGATTTAGATTTAACTTGATTATTACCTTTAACCAAAGGGTGCATGAACAAAAGCAGGAGATGTGATCAACTGATAAAGAAAACACAAGGTGCTGACTAACTAATCAACACTTGTTTCATTTTTGTTTTGTCAAATATGTTGGGTTAGCTATGGTGCATGTGGATAAGCACACACACTTGCACACCCACAGGTTATCATATGATGCATGAGATGTAATTTGGAGTGGAGTGGGGAGTTCTTGTAGAAGAACAGAAAAAAAAAATGCACCGACAGAAACCAACTGCTTCCTACTTTGACTTCTTCGGAAAAGAAGTTCTCCAACTGTAAGTAGGGTTGGGAAAGCCCACACACACATACACACACACACACACACGCACACACACGTATCTTTTAGATGAACATGATTAGCAACATACCACGCAGAAGTGATGTGGGCATTTTGCTAATGTCCCCAGCTCTCTAAGATTTGAAGGACAGTGAAAAAGTACTCATGTGTCTGCAGATTCAGACTAAACATGATGATGATGAAATGTCCGAGGCTACAAGAACCAGGCGTGTAGACAGCAGGCCAGGATGGAGGTCATGCCAGGACAGCAGGAACGAGGGATGAAGCACAGATGTCTAATTATGTTGCAGACAAAGTCAGGGCAAACAGAGCTGGCTTTAAGAAATTATTTCAAAACCCTGATGTCTCTTCCATGTGTGGAGCTAACCTAGTATAAGTGTTAGAAATGCCCTGTTACATGATGGTGGAAACTGGTTCACAGAGAACAAAAAACAGACTAAATGAAAACAGAAAGTATCCAGGCTGTCTTTTATGGTCTCCTCCTTGTTTTTTGCTACTTTCCCTCACTGGTTTCACACCCTCCCACTCTAGCCCCTCAGAGACAGAGAGGTGAGGCAGGGAAAACAAACAAACAAACAAACAAAAAAAAAAAACAAAACCCAAAAAGGCTTCAGTAACACCTGAGCCTAGAAGCTTGGTGAGGCTTTAACTGCCTGCATGGGCACCTAAAGATTTAGCTAAACAAGCTGTTCACAACACAGGGAAACCAAACCCAAGCCAGTTGAGCTTGTTAGGCCGGTCTGTCAGAGGGGCAAGTCAGCAACACAGTTACCTCTTCAATGACACACACACACAAACAAACACAGAAGCCCACTGGCATGACAGCCCTCCCCACCCATGATGCAGGCTGAAGCCTTAACCTAACATTACAGCCTGAGTACATCCTTTGTAACGCAGGATTGTGACAGGATTAAAATAAAACACTGGGTGCGCCATAGGGTTGATGATGATGATGATGATAATGATGATTAACAGACCACTGAGGGTGGATCATTTAGGTGCAAGAGACTAAATCCAGCAAATCCACTGTACTGCGCGCCCGTGAGCGGCGCAGAGAGGCAGGTGATGTGCGTGAGAGCAGGTTATAGGTTTTGGATGTCAGCCGGTGTTCTCGGCTATAATTAGCAGCCCAGTCTCCAGAAATGTACCCGCCGACCCCGCTCTCTATCGCTCACCTGGCTGCCGCGCGCAGACGCACATATCAAACAGCGGCTGAAGCACCTGCTCCCCCGAAACAACAA
>VUQI01029794.1:18916-33311 GCA_015106735.1 Paratilapia polleni | reverse complement strand
GAAAACTTGGAACAGTGGTGAACCTTCCCAGGAGTGGCCGGCTGACCAAAATTACTCCAAGAACACATCGACAACTCATCCAGGAGGTCACAAGAGAACCCAGAACAACATCTAAAGAACTGCAGGCCTCACCTGCCTCAGTTAAGGTCAGTGTTCATGATTCAACAATAAGAAAGAGACTGGGCAAAAATGGCATCCATGGGAGAGTTCCAAGGAGAAAACCACTGCTGACCAAAAAGAACACAAAGGCTCGTCTCACGTTTGCCAAAAAACATCTTGATGATCCCCAAGACTTTTGGGAAAATATTCTGTGGACTGATGAGATAAAAGTTGATAAAAGCTGTTACATCTGGCATAAACTAACACAGCATTTCATAAAAAGAGCATCATACCAACAGTCAAACATGGTGGTGGTAGTGTGATGGTCTGGGACGGCTTTGCTGCTTCAGCACTTGGACGACTTGCTGTAATTGATGGAACCAGGAATTCTGCTCTCTACCAGAAAATCCTGAAGGAGAATATCTGGTCATCAGTTTGTTCCCTGAAGCTCAAGCGATGATCCAAAACATATCAGCTAGTTCATCTCTGAATAGCTCCAAAAAAAAAAAGAAAAAAAATAGACGGAAGGTTTTGGAGTGGTCTAGTCAAAGTCTGGACTTAAATCCGATTGAGATGCTTTGGCATGACCTTAAATAGGCCATTCATGCTCGAAAACTCTACAATGCGGCTGAATTAAAACAGCTGTGCAAAGAAGAGTGGACCCAAATTCCTCCACAGTGATGTAAAAGACTCATTGCCAGTTATCACAAACGCTTGATTGCAGTTCTTGCTACCAAGGGTGGCACAACCAGTTATTAGGTTTAGGGGGCAATTACTTTTTCACAGAGGGCCAGGTAGGTTTGGATATCTTTTTTCCCTTAATAAATGAAATCATCATTTAAAAACTGCATTTTGTATAAAATTTGTAGATTCACATGTAAATGTGACAAATATGCAAAAAACTAAGAGATCAGGAAATACTTTTTCACAGCACTGTACATCTGCGATATCCACTTAATTATCATATTTACTATATCTTTTTCTTGTCTCTTAATTGCTTTAGTTTCTTTTTGTGTGCTATATCATTTTCTCCGCACACAGGATGACTCCAGCTTCACACAGGAACTCAGAATGTTTATCCGAAGTGAAGTATCGAGGATTGTTGAAGGTAAAAAAAATGTTCCAAATTTAGTTTCATTGGTTTTAAGTACTTTTATTTTTCTGTGTTGGTTTGCCTTTAAGCATTCTCTTCTTGCCTCGTAGAAAAGCTATCTAGCAGTGCCATACTGCAGAAGACACCTGCAGGCATCTTAGCGTCGCAGATCCAAGGACCTCCAGGACCTCCTGGAAACGATGGATTACCGGGCCCGCCAGGAGAGCCTGGACCTCCTGGTAGGATGGCAGGCGGAACAGCTGCACGTTAACCCCATTGCAGCAAAAATACCATAATTTAAATATGAATGAATGAATAGAAAGTAACACTCTGAAATCTGATTGCTCAAATTGTTGGTGAAACATGATTAACCTTTGGTTCTCTGATTTCATTGCAAAAATGATATATGTACAAACATAATATGTTTAAAAATATACCAATTACTCCAGCAAGCACACTATACGGTTTAGTAAACCATACATTTAGCCAATTATATTTTACAGAGAAAACCATAACTATTGTAAGATGCAGCCTGTAGGTTGAGATCTCATGTCTGCACCTCCTGTTTTTTGTGATGTAAAGAGTTGATTTGAAATGTTGGAGACTGGCTGGATTAGAGTCGGGCTTACACTTGCATTTTGTACAGATTCATGGGTATTTCTCTCTTGCATAGACCCATATATCAATGCAGACTGAGGGGCAGGAAGCAGAGGAAAGGCCAGGAGTGTGGTGCACAGCGGCTCTCTGGGAAATATGAAGACAAACGAAGAATTGGCTGTGAATAAGAGAAAGTGTTATCAATGTGGACAGGAAAGAGCCCCAGTATTGATACCTCACTCTGGGAAAGAAAGCTTCTAAAATGCAAAAGGAGCGTAGTCAGGAAAGAGGGTTGACATTCTTTATCAAACTAATACAAATTTCTGACTGCTCAGACAACACTAATGGTTTGCTGGTACCTCAGACTTGCTTAGATTTGTACCGTGTCCGCAGCAGAACTATGGTATCTTAACTTTTGAAGAGGAGGAGTGTTTTTATGTGTTGGTGCAGATCAAAGCACTGCTGCATTGGCCTTTCTCTTTGAGCTTTGTTATCTACCTCACATTATTCAAGACCATTTACATTTTAACCCACTGCTATAATATAAAACGCTGCTTCCATTCATGAATAATGTAGTTAAATTAGCCAGCTACTCAACTCTAAATATTTGTGCTGTGTTAATGCCATTGGCATTACACATGTTCTGGACTTTGTTTTGCTTGTTTTATTTTTTATGCTTCAAAAAAGTGTTTTATAGGTGATCTTTAATGCAGCTTTGCAATAAATATTTATTGAAAACAAAGAGGAAAGTTATTTCCCTTGATAAATCAAAAATTCAACAACTTCTTAATTTTTTTCTATGTTGACTTGGGCCTCCACTCAGCTGGTGAGCGAGTTTGGGGTAATATTTCCTCATTATTTCTCGTCATCCTCCGCTGGAGACCGTGCTCCTCTGGAATATCCAATTTGACTTCTTCTCCAGTATGCCAAAATGAATTGTTTATGGAGAAAAATAACCCCTCCGTTGAGTTCAGGTTTTTTTTTCTGTCTTTGGTGTGATTTCACTTGGGTGAAAGTCTCAAGCTGTTAAGAGAACGTCCATAGGGACGCATGCTGGAGAGCATCATTTCTTTATTTCCTACTTTGTTGTAATTAAGTGCTCATTTATCATTCTTCTTTCACTTTTGGGATCTTCATGAACTTTCTCTTTGATGAAAGCGATTGTGTGTAAGTGCATGTTTCATAAATTCTACATTTTGTTGCTTTAACATTTGTTTTGTATTTCAGTGCCTTCTCTGTAATATTTATTCTGACTGAATCAAAGTGTCTGTAACTTATTTTTCAAAGCTGCTCTGTTCTCCCTGTAAGATGGACATATCAGTAAATATCCTAGAATATTTGACGGAGCAGCAGCTGAAAGAAAGTTGTTCTTTTTTTCTTTCTTTTTTTCTCTTGTAAGACATAGTATGAATCAGTAGATGTGGCTGTTAATATTGTTTACAACAGTGTACTACAGGTGCAGGATCAATCAGGCATGAAAAACCACTGTTTGGCAGTATTATGTTTTGTTAACTTACTTTGTCCATTAGTGCCCCAAGACACAATTTGTTTTCAACCAAGTACGCAGTATGGCATTTTCGATTTATCAGAGTGCACCAATCCACCGTGCCCCCCCAAGCTTATTGCCCTGTGTGCTATTCAGAATTTTTTTGCTTAAGGTACAGTGCACTTTTCTCCATGGAACGTCTCCTCCCTGAATGAATGCCCCAGGCTCTGTGAGTGTTGAAAGAAGTCTCATTATTGTGGCAATGTGTGGATAGCCCCTTTTTCTTTGAGATTCAGTTTTGGAGCATTCATAAGCCTTTCTTCTGAGATTTTCTCTGACATGTAAGCGTTGAAGCGTTTCCCCTTTGGGCCAAGCAGTGCAGTGCTTGATACTCCTGTCAGTGTTTCTGATGCACTCCATGCAACCACTGGTTGTGAGACTCCATTACTTTAAGTGCCTCATGGGGAAATATTTTTTCAGCCTCTCAAATTCTTACTTGGTATGCTGCTGTTTTGAACTGTAGACTTAGTGGTTTGCATGCAGTGAAAAAGCCCTTGAATAATATGATTGTGTGCATACAGTTACAAGCAACCGTCTGCCTGGTCTGACTTGAAGATGAGCACAAATGCTTTGAATTTTTTTCTTTTACTCATCAGCCTTTTCTTTGACACTGAGCATGTGCTTGTGTTCATCACGGTTTGTTTTCTTTCTTGGAGGTAATCATGCAGCAGCCAGTCTCCATCATAAGACAGAGTGAACATAATGAGCATCAGAGTACAGCATTTGTCATGAATAGCCACAATTGCTTTCAATTGTTTGTAGAGTTCACCTTTGACTCAGCCTATCTTTTCATTCTCTGAATGCCTTTAGTGGCCCACATATCTGACCTCTGATTGAAAAAAGCCTCGTCTCTGTTTTGAAATTGTCACGATGTGTGGTTGTGACCCTGTTGTTGTGAAAGCTGCACAAATCCATGATGCAGTAGTCTGTTTCTACTTCACCTACTAAAGCTGCATCTCTTAAAATAAGTGCCTACTTGATACCTGACATTGTTGTCATTGTGATTATACATAATCAAGAAACTGTGCTGTGTGAGTCCCTTGACAGATATAAAGGTTCCACAAGTGTGTCCTCATTTTGTCACTTTGACCATGCTATGGCATTTGTACTAATCTTACTAACTATACTACACACTGTTTAAACATGGCACCACAGAGTTTAAGTTTGAGGTGTTTGGTCTCAGCCACAGTGTTTTGTGTGTGTGTATGTGTGTGTGTTCTCAGGAATCAGGGGTCAGAAAGGAGAGCGAGGCCAGCTTGGACTGGGGTTACCAGGAGATCCAGGACCCATGGGGCCACCAGGTAAGAGCACCTCACTTGTAGAGGCATCTTAGTTTGAACACTTTATTTGTTGTAATATTTTTTGATGTACAGTACTGTGCAAAAGTTTTGAGGCATCCCTCATTTGTTTAATTTGCTTCCAGACCTTCTTTTAAGTTTTAAAGTGGCCTTGAGAAATAGTTCTGCTTTTCTACTCAATTTCAGTCCAGTCCTTGTACCTGACCATTTTCAGAGGAATGTTTTTTGTTTGTTAAGCCACTTTAACACTGACCTATGAATCATTCAAGCATAAAAGGCACCTAACTCAAGGGGATGAACCAGTGTTGCGTCTACACAAAACAGACAATTTGGGAAAGAACCAGTTTTAAATTGTATCCTAAATCACTTTGTTACCAGCAGCCTGTTGCAAAAACACATAATTTGTTCTGATTTCTTAAGTTGAATCTAAAAAAAATGTCAACGATAACACAGTTTAGCAGGTATAAAATAGTATTTTTGCACCAACAAGATGATTCCCAAAGAACTATTGGGAAACTTGGCATATCTCAGCATGGTGTGCAGTGTGTCCTTAAAACATTTGAGGAAACTGGACAAGTGGAGGACAAAAGAAGAAGTGGCAAGCCTAAAAACTACCTACAGCAGATGAACAGTATCTGAAAGTCATGTCCTTAAGAAAAATTCCAGCAAAGACCTGAAACAGGACCTGAGAGATGCATCTGGACCTTCAGTTGATCCATCTACTGTTCACTGAAGCCTCATCAGAAATGGTCTCAATGGAAGGGACACTGTCACAAAGCCATTCTTAAGGAAGGGAAACAAGGAGAAAATGCTGAGGTATGCCAATTTACACAAGAACTGGACTAAAAATCAGTGGCAACAGGTCTTATGGAGTGATGAATCCAAATTTGACATTTCTTGTTTCAAGTCATCATCAGTATGTACAGAGAAGGTCAGGAGAGAGGTACAACAGTGAGTGTCCTCTGCCATCTGTATAACATGGTGAAGGCTCTGTCATGGTTTGGGGCTGCATTTCAGCCAGTGGTGTGGGAGATCTTGTCAAAATTGGTGGAATTATGAACCCAGAAAAGTCAGATTTTGATCCACCGTATAATACCATCTGGAAAGCATCTTCTTCATTTTTCAGCATGACAATGATCCCAAACTCACTGCCAAATTAGTCAAAATATACCTGGATAGAAAAACACAGAATAGAACACCGTCAGTCACAGATTGGCCTACCCAGAGTTCAGAGTTCAACATTATTGAAGCAGTGTGGGATCATCTTGACAGAGAATGAAACAAAAGGCAGCCAACATCCAAAGAAGAGCTTTGAATGTCCTTCAAGAAGCCTGTAGAACTGCTGAGAATTCTTGAAGACTACTTAAAGAAATTACAAGAAAGCTTCCCTAAGAGAGCTCAGGCTGTGTTGAAGAATAAAGCTGGTCATACTATTATAATACTAAATACTAACTTTCAAGTTTGTTAGAACTATAGAAACTCTGTTATTGCCTTATATACTGTATTTCGTGAAGTCTGTCAGATCTTCAATTCCCACCACTGAGAGAACTTTGACAGCATTCCAAGGGATTGCTGAGACAGCTGTACAGAGGTAATCGGTGGTAATCCCTAAACCAGATCCTATTGGGCTTGGTTAGCCTGTGGGACTCCAGAGGTAGCTGACAGGTACCGGCAGGCCAAGTAGAGTGCAGTTCTGGCAGTAGCTGAAGCAAAAACTCGGGTGTGGGAGGAGTTCGGTGAGATCATGGAACAAGACTTTTGGTTGGCCTCAAAGTGATTCTGGCAACCTGTCAGGTGACTCAGGAGGGGTAAGTGGTGCTCTACTCACACTGTGTACAGTGAGGATGGGGAGCCGCTGACTTCAACTGAGGCTACAGTCAGGTGGAGGAAGGAACACTTTGAGGATCTCCTCAATCCCACTGACACAGCTTCGGTAATGGAAGCAGAGTCTGGGGATGAGGGGGAACGACACTGATGTAGTTAAACAACTCCTCAGTGGCAAGGCCCCGGGGGTGAATGAGATTCGCCCTGAATTCCTCTGGATGTTGTGGGCCTGTCCTAGTTGACATGTCTCTGTAATGTTATGTGGAGGTCTGGGGGAGTGCCCCTGGATTGGCAGACTGGGGTAGTGGTTCCCTTGTTTAAGAAGGGGGACCAGAGCGTGTACTCCAACAGGGGGATCACACTCCTCAGCCTCCCCCCAGAAGGTCAATGCCAGGGTACTGAAGAGGTGAGTCCATCCATTAGTTGAGTCTCAGATTCTGGAGAAACAATGCGTTTTTCGTCCTTGTTGTGGAACACTGGACCAGCTCTTTATCTTTTCAAGGATATTCAAGGATGCGTGGGAGTTTTCCCAACCAGTCTACATGTGTTTTGTGGACTTGGAGAAGGCATCTGACTGTGACTCTCAGGGTATCCTCTGAGAAGTGCTCCGGGAGTATGGGGTATCTGGCCCGTTGCTGCGGGCCATTTGGTCCCTGTACAGCCGCAGCAAGAGCTTGGTCCACATTGCCGGCAGTAAGTCAGACTCATTCCCAGTGGGTGTTAAACTCTTCCAGGGCTGCCAGTTGTCACCAATTCTGTTCATAATTTTTATGGACAGAATTTCCAGGTGTAGCCAGGTGGTGGAGGGTCTCCTCTTTGGTGGCCTCAGAATCTTATCTTTGCTCTTTACGGATAATGTGGTTCTGTTCTATCAGGTGGTGACCTCCAGAATGAGAATTAGCACCTCCAAGTCCAATGCCATGGTTCTCAGCCAGAAAAGGGTGGAGTGCCCACTCCGAGTACAGGGCGAGTTGCTGTCCCAAGTAGAGGAGTTTAAGTACCACGGGGAGAGTGAAGTGCGAGACTGACAGACAGATTGGTGTGGTGTCACCAGTGATGCAGATGATGTACCTATCTGTTGTGGTGAAGAGAGCTGAGCATGAAAGCAAAGCTGTCAATTTTATCAGTTGATCTATGATCCTACGTTCCTACATTCCGACCTCTGGGTAGTGACCTAAAGAATGAGATTGCGTATATAAGCGGCAGAAAAGAGTTTCCTTCACAGGGTGGCTGGGCTCTCCCTTAGAGATAGGGTGAGGAGCTCAGTCATTTGGGAGGGATTCGGAGTAGAGCCACTACTCCTCCACCTCAAAAGGAGCCAGTTGTCGAACATCTGATTAGGATGCCCCCTGGACTCCTCCATATTTCGAGCATGTGCTACTGGGAGGAGGCCCCGGGGCAGACCCTGGACATGTTGAGAGATTATATCTCTCAATTGGTTTAGGAATACCTCAGTGTCCCCTGGGTGAGCTGGAAGAGGTAGCTGGGAAGAGGGAGGTCTGGGTTTCTCTGCTTAGACTGCTGCCCCCACGATCCAAACCTGGATAAGTGGCAGAAAATGGATGGCTGTATGGATGGATGGATGATTGATGGATACTGTATTTCCATGCACGTTTGCACGCTTCAGTAAATCGTTGTACCTATTTCCCATTTTCCTAGCAAAATATAAAGAAATGAGGGGTGGCTCAAGACTTTTGCACAGTTCTGTAGTTATTGCAGCATTGTAGTGAAAGAAGTAGTCAGACCCTTAATTGAAGTAAAAGTAGCAATACCACACTGTGGAAATACTCCACTACCAATACCAGTCCTGTCAACTTAAAGAATCTGAGGCAGAATTTAGTAGAAAAACCAAAATATTTATTCTGTAGAAATATGTCCCCCATCTCTGTTTCCCTGTCTCTGTTTTTCTGCTGAATCAAAGTATATATTACATTTTATCACTGTAGACATTTAGGGATAAGCTTATTTGAAGGACTTTATATCCTGAAAAGTCAACTTTTGACTGCTTAAGAAAAAAAGATGTTCAGGTTTTGTGACCAAGTGTATTCTAGCTAATCAGAGAGCTTTTATTAAATAGTTTAGATTTTAAGAAGTGGAAGAATGTTCTCAGCCCATAAAGGAACACTTGGTACATTTTGTTTTCATTTTATCAGAAACTAAAAGGACAGATGGACAGTTCAGATGTGCTGTCTATCCCAAAACATCTTTCAATCAACACCTTGGACAGCTTTGGTGTCATTTTAAGGCAATATATTCTTATCAGCACTCTGGTCAGTGCTCATGACACTGCTTACATGTGGTTAGTGTCAAATCACTTAATCATGGCTAGGAGCTTATTCATTTATGACCACTATAGAAAATGTTGGCGCTTTACACCTTACTGTGGCAGCTTTATTTTCTATCAAATCCTGCATAAGATAAAAGCACAAAAGTAATAAAGTTACATTTGTTGCTATAACAAAGACCAGGCTATCTTTAAACTATTGCCACTAGTAAGTTGGATTGTGTATATCTGGCAGCTTTTCACCTTGTGTCAAAATCCTGGCTTTGAATTTAGTACAAATATGGAATCACTCATGCACCCAATTTGTAAGACAAAAAAACATATGAAAGAGGAGGATGTTATTGTTGAGGAGTTTGCCAGACACAGAAATGTATTCATATGTTGTATAACCAATATTTTTCTCTCTAGTGGTTATGTGTTTCAACAGAACAGAAAATGATATGCAAAAATCAGTGAGTGCAAGTGTGCACTGATGCATATAAATGGGAGAGGACCATCTGTATGTGAGAGAGTCAAATCTTGAATATTGGCATATGGACTACACCATCTCCTATTATCTTCTCAGCCCCTGATTAGCATACATTAGACTTTGGTGCCTTTGCTCTGTGAACAGAAAAGAGAAGGGATTTCCTCAGCACCAGTCAATAGCTGTACTGCATCCCAAACTGACCTCTTTCAGAGAGTTTCCTCTCTCTTACACAGAGTTATGGGTTCATTTAGGTGCAGTACAACAGGACAGTTGTTTTCTTGCAGATATTAACCATGTTTTAATTTATTACCCATTACTATTCTTCATTTGATGTAGTAATTTGCTGGTGTAGGAGAGAGTGCAGGTGGCAAATGCTCCTTCGTACATAACTTTGTATTACATTTAAATGTAAATTTTCTTTTACATTTAAAAGATGCTAGAAAAGATGTCACACAGACAATGTTCTATGTGATAAATATGCTCTTCGCTGTCACTTACAAGAGAGCCGAAGTGGCTTTCTTGTCAGTTATGTTGGTTATTCGTATGTTTTCCTCTGAATACTCAAGGGAAAAGTTTCTCATGCCCCTGACTCATACATATAATGGTCAGGTTGTTAAGCCCAGCTCTGAAACAAAAAGAGAAAGTCAACTGCTGCATTGTCTCAAACATAAATCTCAGCCTCACTACCTGTGGGTGACAACAGGAAATGGCTGATCCTGATACAAAAATAGAGCTTGGCTTGTTCCTGCCCCATTTTATAATCTATGTGTTCTGGAAAACTCCTCATGGACAGAAAAAGAGAGTGTGTGTGTGTGTAAGAGAGGGGGAGATAAGAGCTTGTGTTCACGAAGACTAAAATGACCATTAACAAGCAAGTTTTCAGTGTCCATCAAGACTTAGACATGGACTAATCAACATTTAGATTTTACAAAAAAAAAAACAACTCTCATCTGGGACATTGTAGTGTAAATAATACTATACTAACAAATACTATTGGGTGTGTTTAGAATAGACTGGCACAAAGAGAGAAAAAAGCAGACACAGGAGAGGGATAAAGAAAGTGGAAAAGGTATTGATGAAAACCTATGTCCTTTCTATTCTTTTCATGAAAGGATTACATTGAGATGCAGGACAACACCAGCTGGCAGATAACATCGCTTTTATCACAGGACAGGGGAAAATGTGAGCATTAGAAAAAGTAGCAGAAAGAATAATTGGCCAGAGCCAAAGAAAAGAGGTGGAGTGCAAAAATGTAACAATAAAGAAAGACATTTTTCCAAGGCAACCAATTAGGGGCACTTAGGAAAGGCAAAAAAACCTATTCTTTGTGACAGATTCATGAGCTGCCCTCTACCAGGGCTCTCCTTCCAAAATAGCCTCAGGATGCATTATCCGATTTGCTAAAGTATGGAATAGCTATTAACCACTGTGCTGTGTCCCAGAATATTTAAAGCTGAAGGATTTCTGATAAAGGCAGCAGGCAGTGTGGAACCAGTCACCGCTGTCACTGATGTTGGAAGAAGGGAATGTCAGCTACAGCTCCACTCTTAGCAGCATTATATTGACAAGGGCCTTCCAGCTATCAATCAGCACTGCAGAGCCTCGAGTCTCTGCACATTATCATCCACTCTATTCTTGTCATGCGAGCATCATTTCTCCCTGGACTGCATTAGGGACGGACCATACATGTGTGGTGCTAGACAGTATTCTCATCCTCTGTAAATCCCTTTTAATAAGCATCTATACTCTATTGACTTATGTAACGTGGTTTGTTATAGTGCATCCACATCTGGTTTGACAAACAACATGAGCATCATGCCCTGCTGGTGGCTTCCTGTGCTGCAGACACTGTGCACTACACAAAGAGTGTTGGCATGTGTGTGTACCAGAGGAATTTTGCATGCATAAGCCTTACATTTCATGATGTTATGTGAATGGGTTGCTGCAGCAGTAATGCAGAACTATGGGAATGTGGTGGGATTACTGGAGCTGGGCACATTTCACAGCTTCCCATAGATTACACAAGGAGCTGATGGGCTGGTTAATAGATGCAGGAACCCTGCATGACATTGTGACCCCTGCTGTCTAAACAGTGGTATTGCAAATACTTTAAAATGACAAATTCAAATTATGTTTTGGATTCCAGAAGTAGAGCTACATTTTCAGGGGCATCAGTTCTGATTTCATGCTTATACATGCATGATGAAACTAAACAAGTTATAACATATTATGCATGGATTTACTCTCTCATTAGTCACAACTTTCACTCCTGCCCCCTATATCCTAATTATATACAGGATAAGATGTTGGGGAACTCTGCCCTGAGTGTACGAGTGTTGATTGATGCACTTCCAGTGTATGGTGGCATGGAGTAAAGCCTATTGAAGTAGGTAAAACAGATGTAATCAGACACAAGGGATGAAGAAGGAGGTTGTGTGTGTGGGCGGGGAGGGTCTGGATGATACTTTGCATCATAAAAAGGTTCTACCCATCTTAGGGATTCTCAGCACGGATCTACATATTATCTTTCTCATCTGCTTTCATTCGAATTAATTTTTTGGCTTGAGACACACGAGAGGGAAGCTAGCTAGCCAAGTCTCTGAATAAGTCACGGTTGAAGAAGGAGGTTTTTATTTCATTTCCAGTCCAAGCACCCACCATTTAGATGGAAATATTCCCTCATCGCTCTTTAAAATGTGCAACACTCAACACGTCGTTAGCAATAATTTGTCTGCAGAGGAGGTGGTGGCTTGAGTGATGCTGTCAGTGGGTGTGGAAGCTGTTGTTTTGCTAGGGTCCAGAGGTTACCTCAAGGTGAGCTTTAGAGATGGGGATAATTACAGCAACATATTTGTATCAGTTAGGGATAGTAATAGAAGCCATTGTGGTAGGTCATCATGAAAAATCACTGTATTATAAGGACATTTATTTCACTGTCCTGTCTACTCTTGTAGAATGTTTTTACTTCAGATCTTCGGAGACTACTTGAATGAAGTGCAGAAGACGTGGGTTCTATCATTAGACTAATTTCTGGGGAGTGATTATGAAGGGTAATTATAGGATGACTTGGGAGAGGGGTTGTCGCTGGTGTCATTTTAGAGGTTGAACTAAAGGGTATTTTGCTGTGGTAATGGGTTCTGTTTCGAGAGGAACCTGAGTGTTAGATCGTGGGGTGCTGATGACTAAAACCCCTGTCAGCCCATCATGTCCTGTTTTTGGTCCTGGGGGATAATGGGGCTCTCCCTTTTTCTCAATTCCTAATCTCCTTTATTACCCAACAACCCCTCTGTCCTCTCTGAGTGATCTTCTGCTTTCTTTCCTGTCTCCCCTACCTTTCCCCTTCTGTCTCCCGCACTTCCCACCCCTCTTGCTCTCTGGCCGGATTAATAATGAATGAAGCAGATCATCTATCGATCCCATCCTCTGTGTTAGCACAGCAGAAGATATCAAACCTGTCAGTGGATCTTAAAATAGCTCTGAGATTTGGTGGTGGTAGCAGAAGTGTTTGTTGAGTTAAGGGTAAGGGCTTGTTTTTGCATGGTAGGTGTATGGTAGTGAAATGGTTATGAATGTTGGTGGAGCAGCGGCTCAGAAATGAATGGAGAGAGGGCACAAAGTCCTGAAATGCCTTCTCTGCTAAAGGATAAAACTTCCCTATAAAGCAGAAAGGTGATGATCTGTGATAAGGTTAAAACTGGAGGTCTCATATCTTCTTAGTTTACTTTTGGCTCTTTATTAAAACTTGTCTATGCCAAGATGTGATCCTTTGGCCCTCTTCTGTTTGTCCAGAGTCTGAAAAATTCTCCACTCAGCCATTTCTGCCCTGGTGCTCTCACTTAATCAATCCAGCAGATTGGCTTTGCTCTCTGACAGGAGACGATCCTTGTCCAGACCTTGATGGAGACAAAGAGAGATGTCGCTATTGGTTAATATCACCAGTCAACATTATGCAGTGTTCAGTAGGCCTTACACTGAGGACTCAGAGAGGGAAAGATGCAGGAACATGATCACTTACAATGAATGGTTTAACTGTTGGATGTGATCCAAGTTCTGCTAATTTGATTTTGCAATGTCTATACAGATTCAGCCAGTCACAGACAACTGGCATTACATGACAGTGGCCTATATTAATAATCTCATTTGGGGGATTGCAGGTTGATAGATTTTTCTGTTATTTAATTTGAGTCTGAAAAAAACTTGTGTAGAAGCAATAAATGTAATGTTAGTTTGTGACCATTAAAATAAATCTCTATTTCCAACCCCTAATCGCAAGAATTAGATGTCTAATAGTTGTGCACAGTTTCTTACACCTTGATGTAGACTCTACAAAACGAAGTGTTTCATTTCAAGTCATTTATTCATTTGACTCTTATCCAAAGTAACGTAACAGAGATACAATCTAAATTGGGGGGATATCACTGTCTAGGAATCACTTGATTCATTAATTTTGTCTAATAAATAAGCAACAGCCTTGATAATCAAGTAATCATGTGACTAATTTATTTGAATACAAAATGCCAAAGACTCACTGGTTTTTCAGTTTTCTTGAATTGAAACAAGTAATCAGTTGATGTAAATATTAGTTAATTAATTGGTACAGAAAGTAATCTGTGGTTGCAGTTCTGTGGCTCAAGGAGACAGAGCGGGTTGTCTACCAATCAAAAGTTTGATGGCTGCCTCTCCCTGAGCCTGGTTCTGCCGGAGGTTTCTTCCTGTTAAAAGGGAATTTCTCCTTCACACTGTCACCAAATGCTCGCTCATAGGGGGTCGTCTGATTGTTGGAGTTTTTGCCTTATATTGTAGGTTTTGTAGCCTATAATATAAAGCGCCTTGAGGCAACGGTTGTGAATTGGCGCTATATAAATCAAACTGAATTGAACTGAATTGAATTTAATCCCTGGCTCCCCTAGTCTGCATGTCAAAGTATCCTTGGACAAGATACTGAACCCCAAGTTGCCCCTGATGCATCCACTGGAGTGTGTGTGAATGTTAGAGAAAAACACTTATTCATAGAAAAAAAGCACTTGTATGAATATGCGTGTATGATTGGGTGATTGAAGCTTGTAGTAGAAAGCAGCTTTGAGTGCTCAGTTAGAGTAGATAAGTGCTTTCTAAGTATCAGTTCATTTTATATGACTCCTCATGATAATGGACGTAGCCACTGGGAAGTCACCCACTGATTGAA
>VUQI01029794.1:0-10188 GCA_015106735.1 Paratilapia polleni | reverse complement strand
TCACAAAAAAAAAAAAAACCCCACATAAAAAAAAAAAAAAACTTAAAAAAAAAAAAAAAAAAAAAAACAAAAGAAAAAAAAACAACTGACACTTAAAAAATGTTAAAAGATAAAGAAGCCATAAATAAAACTTGGCCTTGGCACTGATTAGCCACAGAGGGCAGGCCTGAATCCTCAGGCACCTCCCGAGTGTCACCAGGGATTCAGACACATGTTGGACTCCTCGCAATAAGAGCCCAAAGAAACAGCAGGAACATAATGGCTTTTCTGGACACTCCAAGAAGCAGCAAAGCAGGAATAAAGACCAGCAATATGCAACAAGAACTACCAGCCTGCACTCAAGGAGGGGAAACAAATCCAACAGGCTAATTGCAATCCAAATTTGCAGGCTACAAGGACAGTCAGTGGTCTGTAATAACTACTAATTGTCCAGACTGACATGGGATATTTTTTTATTTTGTGTTTTTTGCAAAGCATGCATACATTAGTGTTGTTTGGCTCCTTACGGATGACTCCCTCTCAGTATCGACAGACATGTGCCCTCGATTCACCCTCTCTCCATATTTGCCATCAGAGCTGTGTACATTTCTACAATAACTCCTACATGAATTGAAAGGAGGTGACTTATTCTGGAATAATATTCAATAAAATAACATATATTTGTATGATTATAAGCAGTGCTCTTTGATGTTTGTGTTCTTTGTCCCAGCTTCCTTTTAAGTCTCTCTAAAAGGCAATATTAGTTTCCCCTTTAAGGCGCTGTAGGTCTTTAACATTTTTTCTTTCTTTTATTTGTCCTTGAAGTCACCTTCTGATTGCATTGCTTCTATTATTCAATAGTCCATGTAACATCAAAAAATACAACAAGTAGAAAAATATTTTTTGAGCCAAGTTAAAGGTATGTTAGCAATGAGGAAGTATGTCAGTGTTTTGACAAGTGACTGGGGGTCAGAGTTAAGGGAGACAAATGACAGAGGCTGGCAGCTCAGGGTGAGTAAGCTGACCTGCCCCTATTCTCTCCTTTCTTCCTCTATCTTTAAAGGGCATGCAGGACTGTACTTTGTCCCTAATTTCCCAGTCAAATGAACTGCACCTCTGTGAGCAGTTTTAAATAGTGATGTTGGCTGGTTTGGGACATTTTGACCACAGTACCTATGAGACAGCTTTGGCATTTCAAGGGACGCTAAGTCAACCTCATATAACTACTGTCAAAAGGTGATGACCCTACCTTATGTTAATTGGTATGATGTGGTGGTGTTTTTGAGTGCATTAGTATTTCAGGTCTGGTGAATATTTCCAACAGCATGAGGTGCTGTTGTGTTGAGTTGCATTAGGTTACCAGGGTACCATCTATGGCAAAATTAAAAATTACTACTTCAATTGCACATTTTTATTCAATCACTTGGAGATCTCATTAAATTAATGTGTATTTCAAACTTTTACACAAAATCAGTATTTATGTTGTTCTTAAAAACTGAACATGAGTTTGACTTCAGAGAACACACCAATGTTCTCAGAGCTCCTTTCAACAGATAGAGTATTTGATAATTAGTCTAATTCAAATTAGCCCTCTGGATTTATAAAACTGACATGTAGGTAATCCCCTGAGATTGTAAACATAATCTCATAATGCTACTGCTAATAAAAAAATATAACAAACCCACAGCCAAATGTACAGCATGCACCTGCTTCATGGGCTTTGCCATTTAAAAGGGCATTTGTTCAGACTTGTGCAATGTTTACCTGAGAAAACCTCTTTCATATGCACAAACTTCAGCTTCTCTAATATACACCATGAGGTATGTCTGTGCAATTATACAGATTTTATTTTCATTTACAATTTTGGCTTTACATGATGATGAAAACAAGGTAACTGAGGGAAAACAATTAGTGCATTGCATTCTTTTTCACAATGATGTTTTCTTTTTGTCTTGGGTTTTAAATCCTTTGGTCAACATGAAAAGGAAATCAATTAATATTTGTGAAATTGTATTTATGCAAATTATTGCTCATGAAAATTAGTGGGATTCGTTGCAATATATATATGTGTGTGTGTGTGTGAGTAAAAGGATCGCTCATTTACACGAGTCAATTAGGATATAATCAGTAAAAGATAAAAAGTAGCAGCAGCAGCAGAACATCAAAGGAGGCAGAGCAACTCATGCTAAGCACACTGATGACATAAGAATAGAGCTTCTGGGAGTTTATTGTGATAAATTCTAATAAGATGCTGCACAATGCAAAGCAGTGACCTCTGTCAAACTTGAATTAATACCCGTGAGCCCTACAATTAAACTGTACACAAAGAGTCAGGAACTGGCACTGCCCATATACACCTGTACTGCTAGTAAAAATTGCTTAATATTAGCAACCAGCAATGCTAGCATAGCAGCTGCCTCAGCATAAAAAGGTGATTGTTATTTGCATTCTTTCTGTATCAACAGGCACATGCTGATCTTTATCTGCCACCGTATTTTATTAAAGTTTACTGACACTTCCAGGACTAGCTAATTTTTAGCTAGTATCAGCTACAAAACAGTGTCACTGGTGAGGCTATTAACATACTGTATTTACTCCCACTGCCTCCCCAGCTGTCCTCAAGAATTACACTCTGGATATTCTCCTGAGTTGTAGGCTTTCTTTGTAGCTGTCTGTGTCTTTCTTTGCTCCTTTCTCACAAAAATGCTTCAGTTCTATAACCTGACCTAAGGTTTTGTTGGCCCAACATCTGAAATCCAATGTATAACATGTGTGTCTGACACATTGGGCAAGAGCACAATAACGTGACCATTATTTTTTAGTGGTGTGTAAACACTGGTATCATCTTAGAGGTTTATCTCCTCATGCATGTGTTTCTCAAATATTGTGTAATCAATTACAACTTGTAGGCTAGTATTATTCTTGCTGTCTGACACTTGTATTAGATTGACACTTGTGTCAAGTATCACCACTAATTTTGGTTTTTTTGTTTTGTTTCTTTATAATATAAGATCTGTTTTACTTGTGGAGAATTACGGTGAGAGCTGACTAACTGCCAAGTGGACCAACTTATAAAAGCACACCTAAAACCTATCAAGTCACCAACACAGAGTTAGCCATTAGTTGTGACTTGTTGTTAATATGACTAAGAGTACTGGCTCAAGTTAACAATTGGGAAAGGGACAAAAAAAAAGTCTGTCAGTGCTAAAAAAAAAAAAAACTGAATCAAATAAATGATAACAATAATAAAAATCTCCTTTGGAACAGCTTGCATCTAGCAGGCTAATTAGTGACGGCACAGTTATATGACTGGGTCTTAAAAGCTCATGGGTTCACAACTCAGTGAAAGACTGCGTAGGCAAATAGCACTGCAATAAAAACAATCAATCACTACATGGGCTCAGTAAAAAAAAAAAGTCCCTAATTCATTGCTGCAGCCACAAACACCAGTTAAGAAAAAAACTCAATAAAAACCAAAAATATCTAGCAATGGTGACCAACTTCTCTGGTGTTCAAAATGTTAGATTGTATTTGGAAATCATGGATGCTTCATCCTCAGAGCTATAGAGAAGAGGGACAATCCGCACAGTTCAAAGGTCAGCATGGGGATGCAATACTACATGTGGCACTTGCAAGTTGCCCATATGTGAAGGCACCATTACTACTAAACAGTATAGAGGAATTGCTCCTTGCAGGCCATCCTTACACTGGCTGGCTGGAAATGTGGCAGCTCCTCCATGGTCACCTGTAACCCTCTGGTTGTAAAAGGACATGTTTTCAGACAAACGAGCAACCAGCTTGGCTTTAAGACTGGAGAGTGTTTGAGAAATGGAGTGCTGTGAAAAAACAGAATCCCTTCCATTAATGTCAAATATTAAATGTTCTACAGCCAAAGTGCACTTAGCAGTTATTCCAGCTTCCATGTCAGTTTTAATAGAAAAAAGGAGACCAGCATACTGGCTTGTCATATCAAGAAATGGGCCACAGACACTATTACTTATCTTGATTTGAACTTTTTCTGATGTGGCTTTTGCTCAGGAGGCCCTTACCATCCCTTTGAACTTCTTGAGCACAAATTTTATTTCTTAGGGTGATTTGCCATTCTATATTAGTGATGTTCTGACATGGTCCATGCAATCCGTCTGTACATGATTCACCCATCAGAACCCTGTGTTTCCATATCTGGCTTTTTTCAGCAAAGGTTATTAATCTAAGTTCACCTGTTTGGCACTTTTATCTTTACAGATAGTTGACAGTGTAAATCCAGACAGGAACTAAGGTCCTGGACTGTGGACGAAGGCACGTACTGGACCACAGAGGTGCCTCTGGAGATTGAACCTTTCCAGCCTTACAAGTTCAGAAAAGCATTGTTGTGCCCTCTTCCTCCTTTGTGTGTCTATGTGGAAACCGGTTGTTTGTATTGAACACAGCACAGGCTTCAAAACCCTGACAGAATGTGCCCAAAATCTCCAGCTCTGAGCTCAGAGCTGAAGGTCAAGGCAACAGCATTTAGTAGAAAGACACCTCAGAATTCACTTTCTCTCCCAAGGCCACTGCCCTCTTTCATAATTTGAGTGACACTGAGACAATCATAATACAAACAAATGGTCCCTTTTCAGAATAAGGGTAAAACAATACTTCTATATTTTCCATGCTATTTATGAATGGGTGTCTGTGGCTGCAAAATGCTCTATTATATTATGTAGAAAAAGCAAACCAAGCATATCTGCTGTAACACTACACTACTGTATACACTGCAACTGTTGCTGGAGAGGTTTAGCTTTTTCATGAAGTTGTAACAGACAGCCTTACTCTGCTTTTACTCCTTAAAGGTACAGTGTGTAAAATCTCACCGCTAGATGTCAGTAGATTGCAGATTGCAGTCAATTGAATTCTGTTTTCTTACCCCTCCCAATTCAAGTGCATAATCCTAGTTATGGTGGTCACTGTAGGACAAACATGTTTTCATCTGTAGTGAGTGTAGGCTGTCAGTCCGCTGTTTACCTCAGTCATCAATATGTCGGGTGAGAAGCATCGACATCTATTTACTCTGGAGGAGGCTGTAAAACTTTGTGAAATGAGTCTGATACGGGTTGATGAGTCACTGAAGCTCACTTCTGACCGACAGCGATACAGAGATGAGTTGTTGTGGATATCCTGAACTTTTCTGTCAGTAAGCACTGCTGTTTTTGCCGCTATTAGCCGGTGTTAGTGAAACTTTCTTTGAAGTGGATCTAACGTTGTTGGACTCAGACACCTAGCGAATAAAGTCTCATACAATGTGAGAATGTAATCAAACTGTTTATCAGAGGGAAAGTGTGATTTTAGGACACTCAAGCCTAACGTTAGCTGGCATAATGTTAGCTTATAACCAGCTGTTGTTGTTAGCCGGCTCACTGTTAGCTGTCCGGAGACGGGAGGGTCACATGTCTAATCTGCTGACAATAAGTAATTGTGACAATATCGGGAATAAATAAGCATGTTTATGCATGTTTTGGTGTGTTAGAGCCCTGACTTCAGTTCAGGAGATGAGGCTTGACGTGAGGAGGAAGAGGATGACTTTTTATCCAGGTGGCAGTCGCGTTGTCGCTTTCCTTCACATTTTCGCTTCTTTGGTGAAGGGGACCCCTTTCAGATGATAAAACATAGGTGTGATCCTTCATATCTTGAGTCTGAAGGTGCAGACATGAATTAAAATTTGCCTCCATGGCATGCAAACGCCTATGAGTTCTCTTCTCCTTCGCCTTTTACTACGTACGTGTCCGGTCTCTAGCCACATACATAAAACGCGATTAGGCGGAACGGTGATGTCTATCTTGGCCACTGTATTCAAGATGGCAGGGCAACATGGCAGCTTCCACAAACCGGCAGCTGCTCCTATGTATTTTTAATGTATTAATTATAAGTTTATGACAATGTGTCAATTTGTTGGAAGACATAATTACACACTAATCAATGTATATTTATGAGTACACTATTCTTCTTTTTCTATTAAATAACCTCAAAAAACCTACTGTACCTTTAAGCTTCACAAAAGCACTTAACTGGTGAAGCATGGTTTGGCTTTTACTGTGAAGAGGTCACAAGAAAGGCAAAGTATCTGTTAGTGAGCTGAACACTTAGTTCTATCATTAATCAAAAATGCTTTTATAAAACAAGACACAAGGAGCATGGCGAACAAAGAGCAGCCCCAGTAAACTGTTGAAAAGGAGCTTCAGTCCAACAGGCAACCTCCACCTTCTCGACTAAGTAACAGCTTTGCTGTTCACATGCAGCAGAATTGCTCCTTACCGTATTAGCACATGGATGTTGAGACGAATGCCATTTTTCCCCCATTTTCTCCTGTTTGCCTTGCCATCCCAGCTGGCAGACCTAACAGTATCAATCTGCAGAACTGAGCAAACAAACATACATATTGTACATACTTTTTTCTGGTGCGCGATTAACAAACTAATGTTCGTCTGATCTACTAAAAAGCAATCTGTCTTTTCAAAGAACCAAGATTACTTAACCAAAACATATCAGACGGATGAATAGCTGCAATTACGTCTCTCGTTCACGACCCAGCAGTCAATTAGATATTACAATCTGTCAGTGATAACTGTGGTAAATTAATGCCTCACAGACTTTGATAATTAGGCTACAAGTCATATTCTAGAGCAAGCTGAAGTTGAGCAGCATCTGATCTGGCAGATTATTGTGTGCTCTGGTCTGTCACAACAAGTTCCCATTTGAGATGTGACCTCAGTCAGGGTCAGACAGCCCGCTTTCTTCCTCTGATCCTCCTTGTGCTTTATTGGGGCATCTCAAACCTCATGGAAGCATGACTCGTGCATTTATATAAGATTATTCTCAGTAAACCCACACAGAGTGGAGCAGTCTGTGCTCAGACTGAATGGAGCTTTATATTTCTTAATGCAGCAAATAAAGATTAAGGCATTAAACCAAATATAGTTCTCACGATAGCTGGAGGAACAAATTACTCTCAGCATGCGCATGTTTCTATTATAAGAATCTACAGGCTAAATTTGAACATACGTGGGAAAATCACAACCTTGCACTGCATTAAATTATGTTTTTCCGAGCAGTGAGTGCCAATGTTCTCCTGACTGCACACAATTCACATGGTTTGTCGTTGATATTACTGTCAATAACACAGTATCAAATGGATGCAAAGGAGTTGGGAAATGATATAAAAAGTTGCAAGAATTGCATGTAGATTATGGGAACACCTATGAAAACTGTGTTTCAGTATCAATTCTTACTATGAAGCAAAAACAAATTCTAGATACAATGAATATTTCACATTTTATTGGTATAAAATAACTCATTATTCGACTACATATAAATGACCTATATCTCAAAGCGAGAGTAAAAGAATTTTCAAAGATGCTGAATTATGTAAGTGAAACACAGTATCTGTGTTCCTGTATCATATTGTCCTGTATTTCAATAGGGCAATACACAATGCCCTGGATGGAAAAAGTGAGATCCAGAGCATCATGTTTTTTCTCATTATGGGTAAAGTCCTTTACAGCTGGAGCTAAAATATAGCCATATTAAATTTTAGCTAGGGGACAATGTTTAATATAACTACTGGGCACTTTATTAGTTAGACCAATTTCACTGCTTGTTTACGCAAATATCAAATGGCAGCAACTCAGTGCATTTAGGTTCGTACAGTGCTTAACAAATTTATTAGACGGCCTCCCAACGTAAGGTTTATGGCATAGCTGCCCTAAATTAACAGTACTGGTAATTACCAAAATCATTCTTTATGTTTCTGTAATGGTTATCCATCAGTATGCCCAAGCTTTTTAATCGAAATGATATTTTTAATGCTAAAATATGATTATTGTTGTTATCCATGAATTTTAAAATTTTCAGTTTTACAAAAAAGCAGAAAAAAATAGTAAAGCATTATTTTTTGATTAAGATGTCAAATGACAGTTATTTACTTGCATTTCTGAACAGAAAAATTTGTTTTAGTGGTTGAATGTTATGTTTGATTAATTTCTGACTTCTCAGAGAAGTCCAGTGTGCCGGCTCAAATTTGGGTACAAAAACGTGAATTCAGTTTGAAATTCCTCACTCATGTTAAAAATGGTATGACAGGTGGTCTAATAAATTTGTTAAGGACTGTAGACATGGTCAAGACAACCTGCTGAAGTTCAAACCAAGCATCAGAATGAGGAAGAAAGGTGATTTAAGTGACTTTGAACGTGGCATTGTTGTTGGTGTCAGATAAATATTTCTGAAACTGCTGATCTACTGGGATTTTCCCACACAACCATCTCTAGGGCTTATAGAGAATGGTATGACAAAGTGAAAAAATCCAGTTCTCTGGGCAAAAATGCCTTGTTGATGCTAGAGATCAGAGAAGAACTGCCAGACTGCTTTGAGCGGAAAGGAAGGCAACAGTAACTCAAACAACCACTCGTTACAACCAAGGTACGCAGAAGAGCATCCGTGAATGCACAACACATCGAACCTTGAAACAGATGGGCTACAGCAGTAGAAGACTACATAGAGTACCACTCCTGTAAGCTAAGAACAGGAATATGAGGCTGTGACATTTGGATGGTAGAATGGTAAAGATGGTCAGAATTTGGTGTAAACAACATGAAAGAAAAGATACATCCTGCCTTGTATCAAAGGTTCAGGCTGGTGGTTGTATAATGGTGTGGGGGATATTTTTTGGCACACTTTTGGCCCCTTAGTACCACTTGAGCATTGTTTGAAGACCACAACAAGTATTGTTGGTGACACGTCCATCCCTTTATGACCAGTGTATCCATCTTCTGATGGCTGCTTCCAGAAAGATAACACGCCATGTCACAAAGCTCAAATCATCTCAAACAGGTTTCTTTTACATGACAGTGAGTTCACTGTACTCAAATGACCTCTACAGTCACCAGATCCAATAGAGAACCTTTGGGTGACGGAACAGGAGATTTACATCATGGCTGTGCATCTCTGAGGAATGTTTCCAGCACCAAGGCAAAAGCAGGCCCAACCCAGTACTAGTAGTGTACCTAGAAAAGTGGCCAGCAAGTGTACATGTCAATGTGGATATAGCACCATGATCATTTTGATTATGTCAATATAATTTTTATTTAAGATCATAGCTGCTTTGTCCACTCAAATGTGTGAAATAGAAATGACTGCTGATTAGAAAAAAAGTATTTTGTTGGCTTTTTTTTTTTACATTATCATATTAGCAAATAATTAGTAAACTTGTAAAACACAATTTGTAATATTTTAAGATACAGCAGATAGTGCAATTAAATTGATGGAACAACCTCTATTTGTTTTACTTGCATACACGTGGCCCCATAACTGTGATTAGATGTCCTAACAAACACCATAGACTTAAATATTCAAGGTCTTGTAAACATGAAAACAGCATATACTCGTTGGTGCTTTAGTAGCAGAGAGTACGAGCTAAAATGGCTGTGTATAGTATAGCTTTTTATTATATTTACTTTAACCGTTAGATGGCAGCATTTCACTTCAAAGTTATGTTTGTTTCATCCTCATGTAACCTTATCTCCTATATCCTGCTTCCTAGAATGAGAGTACAACAGGGACATTCTGGGAAAAAGACATATGGTGAGTCATTACTCTATGACAACAACACTCCAGGTTGGTGAGGTTTGATGCCAACTATAAAATATGTGATGAGACTACTTAAAAAATGTGTTAAAATTTAAAGGAATTTATTTCATGGTAAAGATTTTCAGTGAGCTAGTCCCTTACATTTAATTCAATTCAATTCAATTTTATTTGTACAGCGCCAAATCACAACAACAGTCGCCTCAAGGCGCTTTATATTTTAGGGTAAAGACCCTACAATATTAGACAGAAAAGACAGAAAACCCCAACAATCAGACGACCCCCTATGAGCAAGCACTTGGCAACAGTGGGAAGGAAAAACTCCCTTTTAACAGGAAGAAACCTCCGGCAGAACCAGGCTCAGGGACGGGCAGCCATCTGCCGCGACCAGTTGGGGATGAGGGGAAACAGAAGAGAGCAGAGGGAGACAGGACAAAAAGGCACACCTATAGGAGAGAGACAGAGTTAATAATAGCTAATGATTAAATGCAAATGGTGTATAAAACACATGGAGAGTGAAAGGAAGTGAGGAAGAGGAAGTGCTCAGTGCATCATGGGAAGTCCCCAGCAGCCTAGGCCCATTGCAGCATAACT
>VUQI01029793.1:7478-20975 GCA_015106735.1 Paratilapia polleni | reverse complement strand
TATATTTTAAAAATTTTTTTAAAAAAAAAAAAAAAAAAAAAAAAAAAAAAAAATTTCCAAATATGAGGCAGTTTTTAAATTTTGTTAAAAATACAAGAAAGGACAGATAATGATTCTCTGGACAACAGATTCACAGCTGTGCAGACTTGAGCCTTTGAAACTGTAACCTTGAGCTGTTGTTTCCTCCATCTGCTGCTGTTCAAGCTGATTCAGTGTCTCAGGGAAAGTGTTTGGGGCTGTGAATAACAAAAGTACAACAATTACATACTGTACATGCTCTGATCATTTATGATTATCGTGGAGGCATTTCCCCCAAATTTACACACATGAAAGCTTAGAATGCTAAATTTGTTTGCATATATAAATATAATAGGATATTTAAAGGATCAGCAGCTATCAGTGATCTGTAAAAACTTTAGTCACCAAAAACTGGAAATGAAATTACTGTATTTTTCAGCCATGCTATTTTTATACATGCCACCTGTGAACACTTGAAATTTGGGTAATAAAAAAACTGAACTGGTGATTGGATTTAAAACCCAACTTTAAAATTAAGTTTATAATGTGCAATGCAATGCAATTTTTCTTACATTTGACCTTAATGTCTAAAACAAAGGTTCATATTAGACTTGGACACTGAAAAGAAAATTTGAAAAATGTTTGCCTCACGTTAAAATTCTGTAATTAAATGCTGTTAATATCATGGTTATATATAACATAGGTCAGTTTACTGGACCTATGCGACCCTGAATAGGATAAGCAGAAGAAAATGGATGGATGGATGATTGACATGTGTATTATATCAATGAACGTATCTGATTCTTATACCTTCACCTTCAAAATTCTCTATTCATTTTAAATCAGAATAAAAACGATTCTTATCTTGCTTATTCTCAGTATGTTGTTAAGATCTGTGCTGCATGTCTCTCAATATTAAAGTGGACCTATTATTCTCATTTACAACTCCATATTTTTAATTCTTGGACTCTGCTAGAGTCACTTTGTATGAATCACAGTTCAAAATAATGTTATTTATCTCAGATTGGGCCATTTTAGCCCACCTTCCCTTTCAGCTCTCAGTGGAAACTCACCATCTATAATGCTGATTTCAAATTCCTGATATGAATCCGGTAAGAAAGGCCGTTTCAAACCACACGAGTATCTTCCAGAGTCAGATTTTGCCAGATGTGTGATGCTCACATACAGAACTGTAGACGATATTGGAAAAGTTCCCTCTTTATACTTCATGCTGTATCTGCCTCTCTGAGCTGTGTCACCTCCTGTTTCAATGAGAAGGTCTCCTTCTTTGCATTTGTCCTTACAGAGAAATTTTCTTCTTCCAGAGAAAGAAAAGGAGCACTCCACTGTGATACTGCCTCCTTCAGCGTGGATGATTGTTTTTGCACAGACAAGCCCAATGTTTCCATGATGCAGTGCTGTGGAAAAGATACTTAATGATAGTGATTACTTTTTTTTATTACAGGTTGACTGTTAAACAAACTCCAAGTCAGATATGTTAATCAGTCACTTGAATCACTTGAACAAGTTCTCTGATTGTGTAGCATTTTCTGTTTGAGTTAGTTTATTAATGTGTTATTCTAAAAGAGTAGGACAATCAAGGCTTACATTTTTATATTTGTAAATTTGTTAAAATTTGCACTAAAATGTTACCTCTGGAGGTCCATCCTGTTCCGTGTGGAATCGTGTGAAAGTCAAATTTAGAACCTAAATTATTTTAGTTTATTTCTGTTCATGTATTGTTTTATTAAATTCTTTCCTCCTGTGTCAGTAATAAGACACACAAAACCTTGTGCAAGGTCCATCATTGGAAAGCTAACATATTCTAATTTTATTTTTTTGTCTTGGCGACTGTCAAAAACACTGTTTACTATAATAAAAATAAATAAGTAAATAAATAAGTAAATAAATAGATAGATAGATACAGTAGATAAAATGTAGATAGGTAAAATGTTTTAATACTGTAAAAATACAAGTGTACAACTGTACAAGTGAAACTCCTGCTTTTAACATCTTATTTATGTAAACAGATATATTCATTCTACAGACAATGAGGTGTGATCAACATTATTGAGCTATAGGTATTGTTTCTGATGTTTCAGTATGTTTTTTTTTGTTGTAGTTGTTATAACAAATGTTAGGTATACTGTAGTTTGTTGCGTAACAATGCATTCTATCTTATGAGCCACTGATCCTTATCAGAAAAGTATAATGTGTAATCTATGAGGAAACAGTTTTTTTTAATTACCTGCAGCATTTAAATGCAAAAAAACCAAAACACAGAATATGTCAGCAAAGAAAAGATAGTCAACTACACAGCGAAAGTCAGAGGGCCATACCAAGTGAAAACAAGCTGCTGAGCTAGATATCCTTGGGTAAAAATAGAGCTTGGTTCATTTGTTCATTTTCACCAATTGTTCTCTTTAGTTTGCATTTAATGGATATTAAAAATAGATATCCAGAACAAACTGGTTAAAAATGATGAGCTGTGAGACCACAGTACACTGAAATCTGATTGTTTTGAAGGTATTGCATAGGTTTCATGCTTAGCTGGGGGCTTAAAAAATGTTCTCGTCTTCATTGCTTTTATAGTTACTGCCTATTATACTTGTTTTAGTATTAACTGTTAGACAAATGTAATAGAGTGGATGCAGACATTTGAACAATAAGGGAAGACTAGTGAACAGCTAATACACTAAAATTCTAATAAAATAAAGGACCTGCGTAAATGTACAGTGCTTAACAAATGTATTAGACCACCACCCAGTGTAAGCTTTATAGCACAGCTGCCCTAAATTAACAGTGTTGGTAATTACCAAAATCATTTTATATGGTTAATCCATCAGTATGCACAAGCTCTTTAATCAACATAATATTTTTAATGCTAAAATATAATTACTGTTGTTATCCATGAATTTTCTAATTTTCTGTTTTACAAAAATGCTGAAAAAAATAGTAAAGCACTTTTTTTTTAAATTATTGAACAGAAAAAATAGTTTTAGTGGTTGAATGTTATTCTAGATTAATTTCTGACTTGTCAGAGAAGTCCAGCGTGCCAGCTCAAATTTGGATATAAAAACGTGAATTCAGTTTGAAATTCTTCACTCGTGTTCAAAATGGTAAAACACTGAGTACTCACTGAAAAGGAAAGAGTCCACATTAAAACATTTTGTGATGCTGGATGGTGTTTCTCATTTTTATGACAGGTAGTCTAATAAATTTGTTAAGCACTGTACCTGTAGTTTCTTTAAATTGCTTGAATATACAACAGACAATAGACAACAAGCTGATACCTAAATGAGAAGCAACTAAAAGATTACATTCAGCATTTGTAAAGTTTGCAGGTAAATAGTTCTCACCTGAGAAGAAGAAGCAGAAGAAGAGCAGACTGTGGATATTCATTCTGAAGTTAATTTGAATAGAGAAAAACAACTGAACAGCATTCAGTCTCTGAA
This sequence comes from Paratilapia polleni, assembly GCA_015106735.1. Lineage (NCBI taxonomy): Eukaryota > Metazoa > Chordata > Actinopteri > Cichliformes > Cichlidae > Paratilapia > Paratilapia polleni. The sequence goes on along the minus strand of VUQI01029793.1, from coordinate 17,502 downwards.
TATCTGAACAATCAGAAAGCTGAAGCTGCACACTTTAATTTCTTCATTCCTCTCTGTGGTTTGAACTTCTTCTTCTGCAGCCTCTATCTTTGTTGTTGTAGGAATCAGGCAGTCAGTAATACCGACTTGCAGCTGGTTCAGAATTCAGCAGAAATACTCTGTATGTACTAGCCTTGCTTCACTTGTTACCAGTAAAGTACTGAATTAGTTTAATATTATTTTCTTTGTTTTTAAAGCACAAAATGGACTGGCACAAGGTTACATTTACATTTGCCAGGTTACTTTAGCCTCCTAAAGCTACAGAAATCTATAAAAAATAAAAAATTAAATAGACAGCCCTCCTACTGCAGCATTTCCTTTTCTGTTCTAAGATGGACAAATGAACACATACTGAAAGATCAACACTGACTTTCAGCTTTACTCAGGATTTGAACCCCTCTCTCCCAGGTGAAAGTCCACATCCTGCTTCGTACATGGACTTTTTCAGCCTTCCATACATTCATCTGATCTGTTCTGAAAAGGCTGGGCTAGATCTTCTTAAAACTCAGAGAAAGTGCAGGAGTCTAGTTCCCTCAGACGACTTTTTTTCAGTGACAATTGTCATAATGTGTTGTGCTTGATCACATTATTTTATTGTTTGTATTTTACATGTTGTTTGTGCAACAGTGTTCATTTTCACATACAGGGAGATCTCAAAGTTTTAATGACTGAGTGGCATTTTAAATCTGAGGCCTGCACAAAAGTAATGCACACATCAACACTTTTACTGCTTGTAATGTGTCACTTTGGAGGGGTGGTTTTGGTCATCTGTCAATTTTTACTGGTTTGTAGCTTTTTATCCATTAGTGAGGTAGCAGTTCTTGACACCAGCTGTATTTCTTAATGTTAGGAAGGCTTAGTCTGATATGATATAGCAGAAGAGTTAAAATGGAAGGTCAATGCTCCCTTTGTCTTGTTCTAAGCTGCTGTATGCCTAATATGACATTAAGTGGATAATTTTTTAACCTATATCCTCTCATTTATGCCTATATACTGTCTGTATACAAAATAATCTCTCTGTAAGATGGTGGTAAATAAAGTGACAAGTCAATGTGATAATAAAATGATACAATGATCCCCTTGTGTCAGATTCAATACTGAGAAAAACAGTCCAACCAGAATCTGTCTTCTCCTTTTGTATAAAAATGCTCAGTATAATGCTTTAGTTTAACCTGCAAATACTGTCTGAATTTTTTAAAGCGCATCTGGCAAATATTAACACCAAAGTTCAGTTGCATCTGACAGGCTGTCACTGGAAACATGGTCTGCAGCATAATCTAAAAGAGATTAAAAAACAGGCACCAGGTGCCTCTTTGACAAGTAGCTGCTTCCTGTTTGTGGTGCAGACAGATGTGAGGAGGACCGATAATATTTATTTATAGAGCAAAACTAATCAGTATTTTGCAGAGTCACATTGAGGCTAGATACCATATTGTGCTTGTTTCTACTGTATATCTAAAAGGTTGTAAGAATTTGAGATATCCTCATCCCAAGTATCAGTTTCTCCTCGTGGGGCCTGAAAGCCTGCAGTAATATAGATTTCTTAAATTAACAGAAATGAAAGTGGAAGAATTCATGAAAATGAATAGAGAGAGACAGAACTTCTTTACATGTATATAGCAGAAAAAAAGATTATCAGATTATATTGTTTGTGTTTGTTTGTAATATTCTTATGAATATCTTTTTGAATTACCTTGTTTAGAGGTTTTTATTACCTGTATCATGGAGGTGACATCAGTTAAGCGTTCAGTGCAGAAGAAGTCGGTGGACATGAGAAGTTTTTAGCAATTAGCATCTCCGTAGCTTGAGGTTCCGTGAGTATCCATACATAAAACGTACTTACTGTCGTGTTAAAATGATGAACAAAGAAGAAGGGAAAATAAGGGTAGACTCTTGGATCATGTCATTATGGAGAAAAAAGGAAAATACCTCCAGTCCTGGATTCTTTAGCAACTGATGAAAAAACACCTGTTGTTCAGGTATGAAATCTCTGTTAACTGTTACTACATGTGTTACTACATGTGTGCATGATGTGGTTTTGACATATGCTGATTGAGTAGTGTCCTGCACCTGTTGTCAAGTCTGGGGGGAAAAAATCCACTAACTTCAGTTTCCTCAACAAAGAGCCTCCAATGGTATTTAAACATCTTGAAGTTTAACACTGAGCACATTGTCTTAAGAAGTTTCTAGCTTGCTATGGGCACTAATATCAGCCAGTGAAGGTTTGGATTGATTTGTGCAAGAGCTTGTTGGTATGTTGATCTTTTTAATTAAGTAATTGTACTATAAATGCCTCCATCCATTTTCTACTGTGTGTCTAGTTAATAGATCATCATAATATTATTAGGATTTTTTGATCTATACTTTTGGTTAGAAAAAGGTAAAAGTGATTATTAATACAAAGTCACTGAATGTTCAAAATGTGGCTCACATCTGCAGTCATCAAAGGGCCAAATCAGGCCAAGACTGATGGGGTTCAGTCAGGGTTAGTCTGGCCGCCACAACTTACCCATAGGCCCACAATTAAGGGCCAATTGTCAGGTGAATTGTGACATTTGGGCAGGAACTGGCTCATGCAACACGTGCCATAACCCATGTCAAACCTGCCTGATGACTTTTGGGTCATGTCTGGCCCACACAACATTTGCCAGTGCCATAACTGAGCCATAATGCTAAAAGTAGCCCAGATTAGGCCCTTAGTGCATAACCTAATTCTTGTCTGTATTGTCCTTTTTGTTATATCCTTGATACTTTGGGCTGTGTGAAACATGTTAAATTGTAAACCCTGGGTTATAGCTGCTACTGGGATATGGAAGTAGCAGACTAGGGCTTGCATAGCAGTTGAGTAACACTAATAACAAATTCTTAACAAATCCTGACCTATTTAGTGAATAAATGTGTGATTTATTCTGAGCTGAATCATGGAATCTGCATTTAGGCCATTTGTGACTTCTCAGTCATTTTTCCAAAGGATCAGTATAGAATAGGATTTGAAAACTAATCACAACCAAAGTGTAGTCTGTACTGTTTCCTTTACTCTGGTGATGTAGACAAGTACAAAAAAAGCAGACCTCTTATGCTAATTTGCAGCACCATGGTTTTATTCTTGTTCTCTACTAGAGTAGCTTTGCATAATCCTTCTTTATCTCATACTGGGTCTCACTTCATCCTCTGTCTGAAACAAGCTCTTTTAGTTCCTGTAATTTTAAGGCTACCCTCTCTTTATGCCAACTTTCTTCTAAGTGACTGTGCCTACTAAACAGAAGTTTTGAGCAACTGATGGGTGGGGCTTCTGTGCTTACAGCCACAGCTTTGTGCCTGAGAAGACCATATTAGGGATGTCCCTTCTCTCTGACATCATACAGAGCCAAGAATAGACTATCTGAAACCTAGCACGGAAGAAAATGGATGGATGGACGGATGATTTTGTTTTAATGATGCTAATTTAAATATAAACTTGCTGTTGGCAAAGTGTCTTAATGAAAAGCAGGCTGTGTTGTTGCTTCCAGTTATGTCAGATACAAGACTTTGGTACAGATTAGGGTGCAGAAGTTTTCTTCTTTGTTTTTAGTCATCGAGTGAGCTCACTCGACATCATCTGCTTTCATTCATGATGTGACATATTATTATTTACCCGGCACAGATACATACCTGACTTAATGATGTTAGCTAGTGTGAGTTTACAGCAAACTGCTGACTTTATATACATGCATAAAAATATAAAACTATGACAGGTGGCTTGAATAACATTGATGATGCATTTGCAATAGTACCAGGTCGTGAAGAAAACAGGAAACCTTAGAAACTTTAGAATACCTTTGTTTACATTTTTCTTTTCTTTTTTTTTACATTTTTCACATCCCACATTTGTTTACATTCATCCCTCATCTACACAAATTTTATCGTCACATAGTGGCGAACTTAAAAAGTCGAATCTCCCATGTTATTATTTTATAATTCTTTTCTTTTCCTTTGTATTTCCTTATGTAGACATGACAAAAAACAACAACTCTGCTGATCCTTATATCATGCTGTCAAGCTTTATTGCCACATGTGGCAAAAACCCTTTCAAACAAAACTTTATTACAACTGAGGTGACAAGGAATGATAGCTGAAATAGCTGAGATAACAGTCCAGATATTTTCAGTGATGATTATAGAGAGAAATACCTCTGTGTTGCTTTCATTTCCCCTTGTGTTCACATCTGTAAAATGGAGCATAAAGGTGTTTTCCTCATTTCTTTTTGTAGAAACTTAAGGCAGAGACAACAGTAGAGAGGTTACTTACACTGAACGTTACGTCTTATCTTCAGTTTGTAGAAGAGCAGAACAAAAATGATCAGTAGCACAACAACAATGGTTGTTGTGTAGGGTAGGGTATTGTAGGGTCTTTACCCTAAAATATAAAGCGCCTTGAGGCGATTGTTGTTGTGATTTGGCACTATATAAATTAAACTGAATTGAATTGAACAATGGTCATGCAGACAGCCAGAGGCAGGGTGTTACCTGTTTGAGAGGCACAAAAGAGTGGGAACAATTAAACAATGAAACCGTTTACACACATGAACAGCAGACAATGTTGGGCCAATCAGGTTGGCACCTAGGAGATGGTCTGCCTTATACATGTTCTCACCTTTTAAAATGCCCAACTGTAGAATAGAAATAAACATGTTTATAGTCTGGTATAAAGCCTCTTTGACTAACAGATGGGTGCTGACAAAGGGTATCTGCAGATATCTGTGTCCCACAATATAAGGTGGACAGCATCAAGTAGAGATGGAAAAGTTCACTCTTGATCTTGGTAATACTTTGACAGCAAATGGATGGACTCTATTTTCAAAAGCTACAGTGGTTGATATACCTTGATTTAAGCTTATTTTTTGTCCATCACATGTATACAACTTTAATGATAAACAATCAAGTCTTTCATTGGACCTCCAGAGACATGCAGGTGCATTTTCATGACTTCCATTAGAAACTCACCATCTGTAACTAAGATCTCAAACTCCAGGCATGTATTTTTTTGTATGTTTCTTCCCATGCCACACCTGTACCATCCCTAGTCAGACTTGGTCAGCTGTGTGATGGTTAGATTAAAGACTACTCAATTTTATATCTGCCACTCATAGCTATGACGTCATTGGTGTTGATGAATATTTTTTTAAATTCCACTCTACAGAGGAACTTCCTGTTTCGCTGGTGTAAAGACAAGGAGCATCTGATGGTGATCTCCCCTCCTGCAGTGGAGCTATAGACTCTGAGTTTGCCAGTGATGACACCTCCATCACATAGATCTGTTGATAAGATGAACAGAGAAAAGTCACAATCGGCAAATTTTAGAGTTAAGACAATTTGATTCCCTACTTGCACTTTGGTCTACTTATGTTTTCCAAACAGAAGAAAGAAATCCCACTGTTATGGAAATTATGTTGAGACCAGAAGAATAGTATAAAATAATAATACATTTATTAGGAGAATTAGTTGATATGTAGGAGAAAAAAGATAAATACCCTTGTTCTACCTCATTTCTAACCTCACACACTTTCATATACCTCCTGCCACATCTACTCTCCATATAAAGAAACACAGTGAGTTTTTGCACCGTCAAAAGCAGCTCAGCTCTCCTTGACTCCTTTCGCATAGCCAACAAGAAGACAGGTCATTGTGCTTTAAAAGGCTCCATCGAGCTTAACCCTTTTCGGGGTTAACTCCAAAAACTCAATTACACTGTACACATTTTTTTAAATTCAACAACTGCACACCCTAATCATGTGTGAGTGTAAAGTAGACTTGGTTTGGATCCAAGCTCACTGGATTGAGGTTTTGGTAGGTGGTGTCTTCATGTCTGAAGACTGAGGCTTGGTTTTCACACGTAAAAAGCTGTTGAAACAAATAAAGAAAATTATTAAAGAAAAATCAAAAAGCATACAATAGAGTGGAGCCATGATAAATAGTGATCATCACAACTGATAGTGGATTTTTTGAGCCCAATATTAATGTAGTATTAACATTTGACAGTTTAATGTGTCTTCTAACAGATCTGCTCATATCTTAAGTTTTTCATTAGTTAAACCAGAAAATATATTTTTCTCTTTTTTTAAACACAAAGTGGAACAAATCACTTACACACATCTTACAAGCTTCTTCCAAGAGTTCTGAGGACAAGGGTGATGAAAAGTAAGCTTTCAGAGGAGTGAGTCATCAACATCCTCCCATGACAATTTTGAACAAATTAGTTATGAACCTAATCCTCCTGAAATCCTGCTGTATCATATTTGGTTATAAAGGGTGTAATGCTAGGGAGAGAGGTGTGTGTGTGTGTGTGTGTGTGTGTGTGTGTGTGTGGTGATGGCATTGTATTGAAGACAGTTCTGCTGATATCCTCTGGTGTATTGAAGCACAGCAGGTTCAAATCCTGCACGGTTTAATAGCTTTATTGACTGATACTGCAGCTGTGCTCACACCAGGGGCTGTATACTATTGTAGTGATGAGCAATAAATGCATCATGTAAAGTGAGAAGTCACCTCTGTAGTATGTGTGAAATGTTCCCCTAAACCTTTATTACTTTACTGGCTGGTGCCCGTGCATAAGGACTGGGCAGGCAACCAGCTTTGATGGCTTGCCTCGAATTGTTGTTTCATAAAAGAAATACACGACGACAGAGAATCATACATTCACACTGTCATATGTGCTCAGTTGCTATTTCCACAAAGCAGGAAACCCATTAAGTTTACATTTACTGTAAAACAGCACTTCAAGAGACAATCATATATTATTAAAAATAATAATAATAAATAAACAATGGTCCACATTTACAGACTGCACAACAAATTTAGAGGTAAATGGCTCCAAACCACTCCACAAACCGTTATGCATAAATGTAACCATATATGTGGAGTGTACGTTTAGGGAAATATAGTGCAATCAGTGCCTAACTTGGTGTAATAAACAAAGCAGGAGTCACATTTTCCCAAGCTCAAGTGAATTAATAAATCCACTACACACATTGAACATGTGTAAGTACCAACTGTGAGTGCAAAATCTCCTCAACACATTTCCAGTTGTTTTGCAGTTTTGACATGTGAACGCTCTAGCTTCACAAGCTGAATGACTTCTCACTAGTTTTGTTAGTGCATTATTATTGCTATTGTTGCTATTGTTTATTATTACTACAGTGTAGTAGAAGTTGTTGGTGGGAGCACAGAGCAAAAAGATTTAAATAAATTCACCTTTATGTCTCTGGTGGCTGAGCTTTGCCTCTTGTTGAAACCTGTTGAAAAGATGAGAGGATTAAAAAAAAGAAAAATAAGACTTTTTTATTTTCTGAAATATTTTTATGGTCAAGGATGAAAGAATTTCCCAAGTCTGGGATAAATAAAGTATGTCTTATTTAGCACTGGAAAACATTTATGTTTGTGTGTGTGTATGTTTAAAAAAAGTACAGAAAAATCTGGGCAGGTAACTCACCAACAGTTTTCATCTTTGACTTCTGTTTGTAAAGCAGCAGCAGCAAAACCACCAGCACCACAATAGCAACCATCGTAGCACATACGCTAATGCATATGACAATCAGGGTGTAAACTGTGAGAGGCAAAGTGAGAAATTAGGTAGCCAAACATGGCAAGTGTGGTTTGTATTCTGACAAACACCCGTAAACACTGATGTTGAACAAACATGATAATTGCACCTTTTTCCTCATGCAGCATGCTAAGGTAGCATCCAAAGTTTTGGTCATGCCAAAAAAATGTACTAAATCATGGATATTATGTCCAAGATGTGTTGCAGAGATATCAACTGTTGATGAAATGTGGCTGGGCTGTACTCTTACGTAGTACCACAAGACTACAGTTTAAAAAAAAGAAAGAAAAAAAAAGACAGATTAAAGAGAGATTAATTCACTGCTGGTTGGGGCAAACAACAACACAAAAACTTTGTGGTAAAATGTTTCCACCTTGTGGTGAAAAGTTTCATTAAATATTGCAGAAGGTTTACCTTTAGTACCTTAACGTTGATGTGATGAAAGGGTAACTGTGATTTTAGGTTTGCTGTTTAAATGTAATGCAACACTTTCTCACTCTGAAACAAACTGTCTTGATCTCATATTGCTCTCCTGTCCTGCCAGGGTTAGACTGAACTGAGAGCTTGATATGCATTTCTCTTAAATGTCCACTAGAGGGTGGAAGGTGTATGCTTGATGGAAACCTAGAAGAATTGAAAATAAATGAGCAGAGTTTGTTTGGCATGGTAGCAAGACACCTGAAATGTTTTGGATATGTACACACATCAGTTTGCTTTTCGTGGAAAGCACAATCATTGAAACCAGTTAAGTAATGTCTTCTGTGAATCTCAGAGGAGCTTTGCTAAGTCTGAAAAATGAAACGACACTGAAAAACTTCAAGGTTTGAATTTTAAGGGTGTTTTTGCACCTTTAGTTTGTCAATAAAGTGAACTAAAAATAACCCAACATTGTAGCATTTACTTGATTTGTAGATTTTCTGCCTTTTTTATTTTCTAGTCAGTTTTGTCTGCAGAGCTAGCATATTTTTTATGAATTTTAAAAAGAGAAAGTGAAGTTTTGTGTACAATGCTTAGATTTCCTATTTAGTTCAAACTCTGTTGCATGTTGAAGAGTTGAGGGACATGGACTCATACCACTTAAATACTGCAGGTACTTGCTGTTAGCTGAAGTGTGGTCACTAAAAAGCCAAGAAAGAGAATAATAACCTGTAGATGGCTCCTGTTCAGACAGTTTGGTGGTTGTGGGAAATGTGGTTGAAGCTGTGAACAGTGAAAATGAGATACTGTAATTTTCCACATTCAGTTCTCAGTCCATTTGTTTTCTGTGATTTTAATTTTATAGAGGTGATGAAACAGAGTCAAATGTTCATCAGCTTGTTGATCATGCAGCAGCAGCTACTGACTCATCAAATGTGTATTTAATTCTGTTTATGTAGAAAGCAGAACTGAACTGACTCAATGTTGCCTTGACATGATCATACTTAAACTCACTGACACTAACACTAACTCTCTAAGGTGTGTTTTACCTGAAGCCGGACCTCATCAGGTGATAACAGCTCAGGCAGCTCGGTGGTTTCAGGTGGATGCTGAGCTGTGAAAAATCAAAATACAGTGAAAATAATGAGACACAATCAGTAGTACTATGAATGAGATCGTTCACATTTAAAGAACTGTAGTAAAAATATATGCCTTGAAAAATGTTTAAAAACAGACTCAAAGGTAGACAATAAAAGCAAATGTCATACTGGAAATGAACTTTTTGAAAAATTACTGAGAGTAAAATAGGGAAGTAATGGGTCAAGAGCGTGCACTGCTGAACCACACTTGAGCCCAATATAGCATCACTATTACTGCTTCATTTCATATAAATATCCTAAAGAAATTTACAGAAATCACCTATTAATTTACTTCATAAATATTGATGTTTTGTTAATTTAATTCAACTTAACATTTCCTTTGCACTACTTCATAAAAATTATTATAACTTGGTCTTGTTTGAACCTAATAGTGAGTTTATTCAACTCATTAAAGTTTTTTAAAGAAACAAAACTGGCATCAAAGCAGCCTTGGCAGAAGAATTAGCTCTCCAGGTTCTTCTTCTGTAGTCTGAAGAACCTGTTCATAATGGAAACTTGTTGTCTCTATGGAATATTGAAAATGATGTGAAGGATGATACTGACTTCAGTCCCTATACCACTTACACTTAAATTTAACAGTCATTGATAGCAGGGTCACAGGATGCACCTCCACCAGCTGAAGGTGCAATTTTTTCATGTTGGATTAGGAACTGAATTCTTCAGCTGAGAACATCTTAAAAAAAAAAAAAACGAAAACGGACAAATAAACAAACAAAAAAACAAACAAACTCAGAAACTGTCCCACTCGATTCAGTTTAAAAAAAAAAAAGAAAATCTATTTTTTGTTTAATTGGTTTAACGGGGGGGGGGGGGGGGATTGCATGCGTTGT
>VUQI01029791.1:0-24055 GCA_015106735.1 Paratilapia polleni | reverse complement strand
ACCTTCCCAGGAGGGGCCGGCCTACCAAAAGTACTCCAAGAGTGCATCGACAACTCATCCAGGAGGTCACAAAAGAACCCAGATCAACATCTAAAGAACTGCAGGCCTCACTTGGCTCAGTTAAGGTCAGAGTTCATGATTCAACAATAAGAAAGAGACTGGGCAAAAATGGCATCCATGGGAGAGTTCCAAGGAGAAAACCACTGCTGAGCAAAAAGAACACAAAGGCTCGTCTCACGTTTGCCAAAAAACATCTTGATGATCCCCAAGACTTCTGGGAAAATATTCTGTGGACTGATGAGACAAAAGCTGAACTTTTTGGAAGGTTTGCGTTCTGTTACATCTGGTGTAAAACTAACACAGCATTTCATAAAAAGAGCATCATACCAACAGTCAAACATGGTGGTGGTAGTGTGATGGTCTGGGGCGGCTTTGCTGCTGCAGCACCTGGACGACTTGCTGTGGTAAATGGAACCATGAATTCTGCTCTCTACCAGAAAATCCTGAAGGAGAATATCGGACCATCAGTTTGTGCCCTGAAACAATTCTGCAAAGAAGTGTGGGCCAAAATTCCTCCACAGGAAAGACTCATTGCCAGTTATCGCAAACGCTTGATTGCAGTTCTTGCTGCCAAGGGTGGCACAACCAGTTATTAGGTTTAGGGGGCAATTTCTTTTTTACATAGGGCCAGGTAGTTCTGGATAGCTTTTTTCCCCTTAATAAATGAAATCATCATTTATATTTACTCCAGTTATTTTTGTCTAATATTTAAATTTGTTTGATGATCTGAAACATTTAAGTGTGACAAATATGCAAACAGAAAAAAAAAAATTGGGAAGGGGGCAAATACTTTTTCATGGCACTGTACTTTTTCCACCTATTCTTGTCTATGCACAGCATTATCAGTTCCTTAAACAAGTTAAGACATGTTTTACATTGAAATAATGTCTGGTTTTATCTCCTTTTTTAAGGTCGGGTAGTCGGTGTAGAACAGGGCCTTAAAGAGCTGTTGAATATTCCCAACTCGGCTCGTGTCATAAACCTTAAGTTCCCCAGACCTGGTTCCTGGAAATTGAAGGTACTTATTTGGTGAATAATTCACAAATATGTTTTGTCTAACTTTTATGTATGACAGTGGGCTTATTAAACACTATTACTGTCTTTCTAAAGGTAAGCTGTAGTGGGCGTCATACTCTGAGGGTTACAGGGGTCAGCAATCTTGACTTCCGGGCTGGCTTTTCCAGTGTACCTGTTTCAGAGTTCAACCACACCAGAGAGAGGCCAATAAAAGGTGCCTGATATGTGTCTGTTAGCTCTTTGTGTTTTTATTTGACTGAGACCATGTGCAGAAGATGACTTCATGCCAGTCTTTCTTTGTCTTTTAGGACTCCCATCCCATGTTTTACTAAAATGTACAGGCTTGAAGCCTCCAGGTCATCTGAGCCACGTGGAGCTCGTGTCAGGCTCAGGCCGCTCCTTGAGAACGATCCCTGTACCTCTGCCCTCTGACCTTGGCCAGCAAGGGCTGTGGAGTCTCCCGGAATTCCGCACCCCTTCCCAGAGCTTCTTCATCAAGGTAACGGGCAAAGACGAAGAGGGTTACCGCTTCCAGAGGCTGTCCAGTGTTTCCTACACCAACATCATTCCAGGCAAGACATCCCCCCCTTACCAAAGCCACTCTGCAGTGTCTCTCATACCTCATCAATCTCCTTTTACCCTTTAACCTTTGTTTCCTCCCTTGTGTAGATCCCCCAGCTGTGAGCATGCCTGATGTAGTGAAGGGCGTCTATATGCAGCCCGCTGTGATTGGCTGCTCGGTAAAGAGTGACATTCCCTACAGGCTAAGATTCACCAGAAGTGGGATTACACTGGGAGAGGAGAGGTTCTTTCAGTGAGTCTCTTCTCTATTTGCTCAGCACTCTGTAACATTTGGCTCGCCTTCCTTCTGATTCCCTCTGATGCCGAAGCTTCATACACCTATTACCTGCTTTAAAAACACTAATTCAGTCACTTATTACTCTTCCCAGTGGGCACGTCTGTAAAGCATTAGTGCTGCCTGACTCTTCCATTTTATTGGCTCATCTGTCGACAAATGGATATACAAAGTTAATTTTGTAAACATTACACATTCGTTTTAACACAGCAACTGTTTCTTCTTGGTGTTGATGCTTTGGTTTGAATTACATTCATGAAGTGAAGCTGACTTTTGATGAAAAGTATTTCCAGTGTGTGTATGTGCCAAAGATCCATTGGATGTGACATAAAAGAAGAATGTTAGTATGCCAGCCAATGAACCAAACGTGTGTTTGTATCAGGACGTCTGCCATAGCATCATGGGAGATTGCGAAGGCCTCAGCCAAGGACGAAGGCCCATATGAGTGCATGGCACAGAGCAGCGCAGGACAGGGGTGGGCTGTAACACAGTTAATTGTTAGAGGTATGTCATACACAACGTTGCAAGCACACACTCTCCTTCAGTTGTTTAGCATGGATGCATCAAAGTCATAGCAAACCTTTGAAATAAGTTCCAACCATTTAGATAAAAATCTCTGCTTCATTTCTTACAAATAAACTGGATAAAAAGCATGTCAGCACAAATATTTGTTTTAAACAATGTCTGCACTGTTTTTTCACCGCTGATAAGACCAGTTTGATGTTTTGGTTCTGCATGTTTCCACTAACACAGAGCCTCCTCCGGTCTTGAAGCCCCCAGTGAATGTGACATCAGCTGTGGGAGGCGTGGCTGTGCTGTCCTGTCAGGTGGAGGGCAATATGCGCCACAATTTGACCTGGCATCGAACGGGTCATACCATCCGGGCACGAGCAGGGAGGGTGAAGCTGCTGTCCAACTCATTCCTCCAGATCAGCGGAGTGCAGTCTCAGGATGCTGGAGAGTACCACTGTGTGGCCACCAACGCCTACGGAGACAGCAGAATCACCGTGTGGCTTCATGTTCCTGGTATGTTAGCCCGATACCCTGCAGGTCATCTGCTTAAACATTTAACACACTGGGGCTTAACAGTTCCTCGCAGGCCCTCGTCATCTGTTTTCCATTATTGCCTTAAACTCCTTGCAATCAGATTAAGCTGCTTCCTTTTCTCATCAGCAAAGACTGATGCATGTTGAAAAGTATGGCTTCTATTGAGGGAATGCACTCAGATGTTTGTAATGATTTCAACAAACAACCAAATAAATGTAAAACTTGTCTTCACTAAGAGCCTGTAGTTATGATGTCAGACATGGAGTGTTTGGTAATTGCTTTGGAGCCCACAGCATCAGGTTTACTGTTGTTAAACCTGTGATAGGGAAGTTATAAATGACATCATGCAGCCATGACAAGGCCCTGAGTCATCGTCGGCTATTTCTTTTATTTTGTTTGCCTGTGTTTGATTTCAACTGCAGAGGCTCCCTCTGTGGTAGTGCACCCGCAGACCCAGGCTTTTTCCCGAGGCGATGAGATCCGCCTGGTCTGCTCAGCGTCCGGCTCCCCCCCTCCCCAGCTCTTGTGGAGCCAAGGCAACGTGTTCCTAGCTAATCGGCCGAGGTAAGGGAACTCTCAGCCCACTCAGCACCTCTGGCACAAAGGACTTAGAGAGTCATTACATTCCACTTGAACTACACGCGCCATTGCCACATCTTGTTTGCATCGCTTTAGAAATTTACATCTACTCATGTAAAAACCTTTTTCCAAACCACAAGTATTTTATATGTCAGCATGAAATATACATTCACAAAAAAATATTTCTCCCGTGTTACCAAACAACAGCGAAATGATTTAGAGAGACGAATCTCTGTTTTCCATCTGCACTTGTAATCAGAAAAGTATCAACAGACATGAATTCTGTCCATTGTGCACTACAGGTTCAATCTGAACCAGTATGGAGTTCTAACCATTAAAGGGGCCCTCCCAGAGGATGCTGGGAACTACACATGCCTGGCAAGCAATGAGGCTGGGACTGCCTCTCAGTCTGTGTCACTTAGTTATGCAGGTACGTCAACACATCCTGACAGATGTCTGGTTGAGGAAGCCAGCGCGAAGATACACTGTTGCTGGAAATAGCCTTTCGTCATTTGGAGTTTTTAAAATTTCTGTTCTGAATAATAACTTCTTTTTTGGCTTCATTTTTACTTCAACTAACACAACACATTTTTGCCCGTGCTGACTATTCTTAAGCCACATTTATTTGATATCCAGTAGGATCGATTTGAGTATGTGGCAAGCGCGCGTGGACACACACAGCTCTGTCTCACACAATATGACGTTTCTCTCCTTGCTTGGTGAGTGCTGACAGTTGTAGGCCTGAAGTTTCACTCATGGCTGTCAGTTAGTGCTTGACAGAAACCGTAACACTGATGGATTATGGCAGCCTTTTCCTGGGGCTTGTTGGTATTATACATACTTGTCTCTGAATGTCATTTTTAACAACACTGATCTGTCAAGGCAGTGAAAACCTTATAACAAAGATCATCTCATTCTGCCTTTGCTGGTATAAACAAACAGTACATTACTGTCTACATACAGTATTGCTGCATGAAAAAGGGGTACATTGCTCTGGAATAAAAATGTACATCCCCGTTTTTTTTTTTCCCTCCAGAGGCACCGAGAATAACAGTGGTACAGCAGGTTGTACTTGTATCTGTTGGTGCTGATGCAACTCTTGAGTGTCAAGTCACAGGCTTTCCTTCTCCCCTTGTTCACTGGTTCAAAGGTAAGTTAACTCCATGCACAGAGCCTACATTAAAACAAGTGTGGAGATGACTTTGTTAGAGACCAACAGGTGCATTTTGCTTGTGTTTACAGGTGAGCTTGAGGTGGGCTCTGCTCCTTTTGTTGAGCAGGACGTACACCGTGGGATGCTGCATATTCGAGGGGTGCAGGAGGTTGATGCTGGTCAGTACAGCTGTGTGGCAAGCAGCTCTGCTGGAACCTCCTTTGGCACGGTCAGTCTGGTGGTTGGAGGTGAGACCGCTCTTCATTTTTCCACATAAAACTTATATTTCTCTCAAATTTACACAAAGGAAAATCCATCTTGTACCACTCTTCCTTCCACAGTGGGTCCATTGTTTTCTGAAGCACCGGTTGACGTGACAGCCAACGTAGGGGAGAATATCACCCTCCCCTGCACTGCCCGAGGTTTCCCGCAGCCGACGGTGACCTGGCGCAGACAGGACGGCAGACAGATTCTTATGCGAACAGACAGCCACAGTAAAACGGTGCAGCTGGAGAACGGACATCTTCTAATCCAGAGTGAGTTATCCGCGAAACACTATCACAGTAAAGAGCTTTGGTCTGCCGTGCAGCCTAAAACAGCCTCATGGTTTCCCTGCACTAACTGGCATGACTCAAATTTTGTAAGTGAGTATATATAGAAGAGGCGCAGCCTTTCATATCAAATTCAGCTAACATTTTCTTAAGAGATGGGAGCGACCGGATGTCATTGCCATTGGTAAAGTTACAGTAAACTGACACCTCTCAAGTATCCATCCTGCTAAAAGCATTACCTCTGCTCTGTGAAAGACTTTCCTTAAAATGTGCTTCATCACTTTAATGCTGTTAATTATTTGGCAGGAGTCCCTCATCAGGGCAAGGGGATCAAAGTTGTGAACTCTGAAGACATTTCAGTCTGAAACATGGCTATTCTTAGCCACATACCGTGATGCTTTGTGCTCCTGAGACTAAATGTTTATAGTATGAACTATAATATTTCTGTCACTGTTTCCATTTGCGGCTGCCGTCTGACCTAATTGGCTCCATCTGTTGCAGATGGCTTTATTTTATTTTTTTTTACCTGCCATTGTTTTCGGAAATGTCTCTATCCACATTGTGTAACACACAAACTTCAGTATGTCCTTGAATCCTGCTCCTGGTGTTTTAATTTGAATGCTTTATCCTGTCTTCTCATGTTTTAAGATTTGCTTGAACACAAGAATTGAATCATATGTTGATCTTCCAAGATGTGATCTCTGGAGAATTTACTGAGTGGGACAGCAGGATAGTAGCTGAGCCAAACTCATTAATCCTGTTATTTTCTATTTTTAAATCTTAATTACAGCACTGTCAAACCAATAATACCACTTGTTACTTTGTAGGGGTCTTAACTGCTATTAGCATGAACTTATTTTTCACTAAGTTCAATAGAAGGCTTTCATTCTTGGTAAGCGTGATGATATTGCTACTCTCAGATGTACTATACAGTGTGCTGTGTTTCTAATGATGTGTATTTGACTAAAGGTGTCTGGCTGGATGATGAAGGTCTATACATCTGTGAGGCCAAGAACCAGTTTGGAACCATCAAAACTGAGGCCAGAGTTAGTGTCACTGGACTGGGTAGGCTTGTCTAGGCTCTTTTTGTGATCCAGTATATGTATTTTAGAAACTATAGCACAAACACACAGAAGGACACTGTTGCCATGAAACATATTTTCCTGCTCTTGTTTAGTAGTCTTTTCAAATTCTTTTTTTTTTGCAGAGCCCCCTCTCCTGGCCCAAGCTGCCCCAGTGATCATCACCGGAATCGGTCAGTCTCTTAGTATTCCTTGCATGCTGTTGGATGGAATACCTCTTCCAGAAAGACACTGGTCCAAGAATGGAAAACCTGTAAGCCTGGCGAACATTAAACTCGAATACTCCTCTCACAAGGATCATATCCGTGTTCCTGGGTGACAGGAATATTTTTTCATTTGCACAGGTCCAGCTGAATAGGAGGATGTTTTTGAGGAGCGATGGCAGTTTGCACATCGAAAGAGCCACCCCAGAGGACACTGGGGTTTATGTATGCACTGCGGTTAATGTAGCGGGCTCCACGAACATCACAGTCAGCCTGGAGGTTCACGGTAGGAGAGCAAAGGACTAGGCTGTGAACTACAAAATTAACACTCACACAAACTATGAAGTCAGAGCCAGCAGACTATTAGCATAGGTAGCTAAGATAGCCTTATAGTCTTGCAGATACTCCAGAAAGTAACTGATTTAAATTATTGTAGTAAATAACCCCTTGAAAAACCACAAATTGTAGGGGGAGTTTAGGGTCAAAGGCCAGTAATTTAAACCTTTGGCACAGCCCACTAGTGTACAGGGCCAGTGATGAGCCAGGCAAGCTGTTTCCCCTTTCTTCAAGTCTTTACGCTAAGCTTACTTAAGCCAAGCTAAACTTAACTAACATCTCCTGGCTCTAGCTTCATATTTAATGTGCAATAATGAAATCTCAGCAAGAAGATATATTAACCCAATCTAAAAGTAACTCCTTTAGGTCACTGAATACACTTTCTGAGTGCTTCTGGAACCACAGATTATAGTTTGGACAGTCAGGCCAAAAATGTGCTGACTCAGCATGGAAAACAATATTTCAATGAACTGACCACCTGTTGTCATCACAGAGAGAGGGCATGGTTTATTGCATGCTTTGATAAATGGGGTCATGAGCATGTAATGACAGACAGCCCAGATTATGGTTCATCATCAGTTTGTAATGAAGAAATGCCTCAAACGCTGATGCTGCTGGCCAGCTAAGGCCAGTGATAATGCAGTGGATCATTTCTTCACGGTCAGTCAAACAGCTGTGTTTTATGACCTACTTCTTCCACAGTGCCCCCAGAGATCAGTGCTGGTCCTTACCACTACATAGCCAACGAGGGTGTAGCCATCAGACTATCGTGTGAAGCAACCGGAGTTCCCAAACCAGATGTTGTCTGGTCCAAGGTAACACTCACAGCTTCCGCTTCATCTCAATAAATCAAGCATGACTAAATGGCTTGTTCTTCCACAGCACCATCTAGTCCAGGTCCGCCCTTGGTATCCATGTGGTCCGATCCAACAGATGAGCTACTGTAGCTCAAACTGCCGAAGAAGTTAATGCTGGTTCTGATAGAAAGGTGTCAGAATACACAGTGCATCACAGTTTGTTGTGTATGGTCAACAAAAGGGGGACCAACATAATATTAGGCAGGTGGTCATAATGCCTCATCGGTGTAGATATAGATATATAGATAGATATTATATTATGGTACTTACAGGTGTTTTGGATTACTATACACTATCTATGAAGGCCATTGTCATCTGCACTGTGTCATTTTGCTACCTCTATAATCTTTGGTTTGCTGTCTTTCTACGTTTCTGTGATTCTGAAGCTTTTCATTGCAGTCACTATACTGTAAATGTCACAGTGCATTCAAACAATGCACAGTCAAACACTAGAATGGATATAAATACCGAATCTGTGGAGGAAAAGAAAATTTGTCTCTTAAACACCAGTCAGGCTTGACAGTGATTGATTGCTGACTATTTTTATTTTTATCCTTCCTGTTTGATACTTTTGTTCTCTTTAACTGTGATTAGCCACTGGTTTTGTGTCAGTATCTAGTGAAGTGCAGCAGTAAGTTGTCTGTTTGACTTTAGAAAGATATATCTGCACCAATTTTAAATATAGACTCAGACCACTACATGCTGTAAATGCACTAATTAAAATATTCTGTTTCTGTTTAAAATTACTCCACAAACAGGAAAGACTTTAAAGAGATTAAATTATTTTCTGATGTCTATCAGAATGATGTTTGTTGTCTAGACAAACAAATGTGATATTTAATTTTTGTCAGTTACTCTCTGTTGTAATAGATCACTTCGATTTGCTTTTACTTGAAGTGTTTGCCCCATTATACAGTACACTGGACTCCTTGTGAAGTCACAATCTTGATAAACACAAAACAACAAAAAAAACAAAAAAAAACAAAAACCTATTTTATTTCTCTCTTAAATAATGTAAAATCAATAGCATACTTACTGAGTGAGGTCGTTGATTCTGTGTAATAGAATTAGTGGCTTGAGAACGTGAAATTCTTTCCAAAGGAGTTCCAGCATCAAAGCTGGCATACAATTAGGCTTCCCTCCAAATATCATCTATTTATCTGTTACTGTGCCAACACCATTAGCTGATGTGTCATGGTTTAGATTTCTTTTTGGATTATAATGAAAAAAAGATGTTAGGTTTTTGATGGAGACAGTTACATTTTGTCATAGGTCAAAGAAGGTGAGATACACAGAAGGGTGTATCACTACATGCAAACACAAAATTAAGTGGTGTGTCCATGAAATTATGACACAGATTTTAAAAGCACAACCCTGTGTTTGATTCTGCTATATTATAAATTGTATTGGTTTAAAATATATTGAATCATGCATGAATGCATAAATCAATATTGCAAAATCACATAAACTTGCCTTTCTGTGACATATTTTACTATATGGTCCAATGGACTGTTTTAGATTATGTAAGACATCTATACCTGCATGGGGTAGTGAACAAAGCAGCTCTGATTAAAATGGGTCTCATTGCACTTTACCATTTTTAGTCTAAATCAGTCTTTACATAGTTGCTATGGCAAGCCTGTCATAGTGAAAAATACAGTCAGGTAATGTTTCCAGATAGGGGTTTGAATGCAAGGCTGTCCATATGAGAACAAGGCAGAACAAGCTGTACTTTGGCATAGCTGTGCTTTGAGCTATGTGCCAAGGTTGGCATGCTAATGTGCTCACAAAACTAATGAAAACCTACTATTGTTTAGATTAATGTTTAGCATGCACAACATCTTAGTTTAGCATGTTAGCATACTAACATTTGTTAGGTAAAACACAAATTATAAAAAATGATTTCAGCTTTTACTTCCTGGGTCTGAAAGGTGAAGCCACAATGCAGAAGTCCTTTAACCTCATTCTTCGTAATGTCCAGCAGGAGCCTATTCTTCTCTGCAAAGAAAAGTCCACTTGAATTCTGTGGGAGAATGCCCATAAGTTCCCTTTGTCTATGATGTTCCTGATGAATATAAAATTGGGGTATTGTTAGACCATATGGTTTACCATATGAGCCATGCCATATGAGCCCTTGGTTTCTCAGTCAGATCCTCTCATCACGTCTGGTTTCAAAAGACCAAGATGGTTTGACAATGGGACTTCACTAACCAATGGCTGATATCCGTCTTGATAGTGTCCATCATTTATATACTATCTATGGCAGTACCACTACCACTGCTGGGTAATACAGAGAGCCACCACAACAGACCACCCTTTCCCAGTGAAGCATGAATTGCGCATTGAGTGCATGACTGTGTTACTTAGTAAACTGCTGTTAAAACACAACAGACATCTATTCCCAACTGTAGAATACAGAAGTGATTTTGGAGACATCAAATCATGTAAAAGGGAAGTTACTGGATATTCTTGTAATATTTGTTTTGTTTTTAGTACCTGCACCCACCTGACCAGTTATGGTAAATGGTAAATGGACTGGTACTTATATAGTGCTTTTCTACTCAGTTTCTGTAATCTGCAAAATTATACATTACTCAATGACCAAACCTGCAGGAAGCCATAGCATTGACATTTCTGTTATTACAATTTCATTTCCTGTTACAACCGCTACAACTGTTTTTACAACTGTGTATAAAGTGATACATGAATACACCTTGAAATTTTCATGAAGTAGACTGAGTATTCAAGCAAGGTTTTCTCATTTTTCTCAAAATACACTGCAAGCATGGCCACTGAATTACATGACCTCCAATTATGTATAATTGTAACAGTCAAGTGCAGTGCAGTTAATTACCATCTCCATTCTCGGGTTATGCCAAAAAATCTATAGTATAGTACTCATGTCACCCCCAAGGTATTTTTTTTATAGAGACAGCTTGTCTAACAAGACACACTTTAGTGAAGAATCATAGAATTATTAAAAGAATATGCTAATATTAATATTACAAGAATGTAGACACAGCAATGCAACTTCAGCACCATGGACAGTGTCAACTCACACCAATAGCCAATTGCATGCACCCCAAAGCAGAGAGACATGTGATACATACAAGTTATTTTCTATGTTGCTAGATTATTGATAGCGAGCTCAAACACACATGTATTGTGTGTTTGAGAGTTTAAAAGGGAGTGACAGTTTTTATAAATTAGTTGGAATTCTGCTTTATTCTGCTGTTATTTTTTGACCCAATGCACCTGAACCCATATTATTTTATTATTATGTTACATAAACCATTCTGACCTGCAGGACCTGCAGGTTATGGTTGCGGGTCAACCCAGGCTTGTTGTCTACTTTTCTACTTTTGGAAAAAATGTTATTTGGATTTTCCCAGCATTTCACTTAGGATTCATTGATCTGTGGATATTGAATCTGTGTATATATATTTCCAAATAAAATAGCAGGTGCAGTGCACTTTATACTTTGGGGAGAAAGGCTGTCTTGTGCACACAAGCTGATTAATGCCCAAGAAGTCCTAACATTGTCCTGTAACCTAAACCAAAATCATTTACACATTGTTTTTTAAACATATCAGACTTGAGACAATATAGCTACTGACTCGGACTAGTGCCATATTAAATAAATGATGTAAATTCAGTGTTTTGATTTAAATGCCATTTATGAGTCATCAGAGGCTCATTCAAATGTCCAGAGTGAACAGCTTTAACAAAATCCTTTTAATTCATTGCTTGCCCTGTGAGAAAACTGATCCTGCTGGTTTTACAGGTGACAAATGCTGAAAAAAAGAAAGTCATATACCTCATGGCATCTTGATGAAGAAATAAGTAAGACACCACAGTACAGTAAGATTAGTATAGTATGTAAGATTTATAGATTGTATCTGACCCTAGTAGATACATTCAGCTGGTAACCCTCCTGTTTTTTTTTCTTTCCTTCTATTTTGTCTTTCTTTCCGTTTAAATAATTTACCATAAATTTCACAGAAAAAGAGAATACTGGGCCTATTTGAGGCGTTTGCTACTTTTCCCTCTGGAAAAGTACATTGCACTACGCACAACAAGAAAAATCTTTACAACTTTGAACCTTCTGGCATCAAAAAGAGCGCGATTGAATATTGTAAACAGCAATCAGGTAACCTTGAGGAAAACCTCCCTTTTAACAGGAAGAAACCTCCGGCAGAACCAGGCTCAGGGAGGGGCAGCCATCTGCCGCGACCGGTTGGGGGTGAGGGGAAATCAGAAAATATCAGTAACGTTTTAGTTTATGTGCTACCTTGCAGTGCATATTTGTCCAGTCTGTTGAGCTCTCTAACCTATTTGGGCAGTGCATCTATAAGTCTTAATGCATCTTGTTTGCTTACAGGGATGTTGTTCTTTGACTTTGTTCCCGACAAAAGTGAATGTGAAATACAACTTTTGATTAATTTTCCTGCCAAATGCCAATGGGCAGGTGTATTATATAAACTACAGCTTGGAAAAGATAACCACACTATGGATGAAAATTGATTCATATAAGACTGCCAAGAATTAAATTCATGCTATCTAGCAGTCACAGTGTGGACCAGACCATATAATATATAGGCATGATGGTATTCCTCATAGGTGGACATAAATTTAAAACAAGACAATAATTATCTACTTTCATGCCCAGTCTACCCAGTCACACTAATATTTTACAGTGAGTAGATGCCTAGTGGTGAATCTTTGGTTCACTGTGTATTCCCTGATCTGTATGTCAGTGGTGGACAGCAGTAGTGGTGGTGGGAAATTCCCTTATTGTCAAAATCAAATGTTGACAGGTACGAGTTCACATAAAGTCTAAAGGCTCACTGTAAGAAACAGAGAAAAGGAGTTAAGCAGGTAGACCTGGAGAAGACCTTTTTCTTAGAAGATAATCTGAGAAAGATGCCTATTAATCTAAATCTTAGCTGTGTTAGGGAGATTTAACCTCCTGAGACCCAAACGCTTGTCAGGCGTGCAATTTTAATTTCTCCTAGCTATTTGGGATTAGTCAGACCTGATAAGTATAAAAACTAAGCATCATCTTTGAATAGAACGTTGTTTTTTTTTTAAGTATGTCCTCAGATGGGGACAGCAGATTTATTTTACAACATAACACAATAACGTTACCATTGCTTAACAAAGTATAAAACACTTTACTGAGCAGAATGAAGTATAAGGTGCAGAAAAGCCAAAATGTAATGTCCCCATATGAGGACACAGAATATCAGGAGGTTAAATGATCAATTTTTTATGGAGCAGAAACATTAATATTCTCCTAATATCCTGACATATAAAGCAAATTTAATGTGTTAGTCCTGTTACATGAAAATTTGTGTTGCCAGTGTCACCATGTTCTATAATTATGTAGTATACCATATGTGGGCCCAGTATAGATCTGTAGTCCAGCAAGTCTGAGTATATTGGTGTTCTTACCCTCCTTGGTGTCTTTTGGGGTGGATGATATTATTTGCCTCTCTTAATGATAGTCTCTTACACATGATGGTACAAAAGGGCATAGGTGGTATTTCTCCTCTGAAGGTTTTCTAGCATCTGGTTGCATAACCCTTTCTACTTGGTGTTTTATTCACCTTTTTTCTGGAAACAGCTTTTAACTAATTCTCCATTCTCCTGTGCAAATCTATCTATCAATCTATCAGCCTTGCCAACCTAACCAACCACCCATCCATCCATAGTGCATGCTCTAATGCAGTATATCTTACTTCTGGGACAAACTAATCTGATGGAAAGACTAAGCTGTGATTTCTGGCGCTGCACAAGAACGTGTCTCACATGGGCAGTGATGTGGTTTTATAGTTCCCCTGGCACAGAGCGGAACATTTTAAAAGGCATGGCTCAAATGAGCTTAGCACACTTTATTACCCATCTGCAAACAGCTTAAGTGTCAAGCAGCACATCCTTGAGTTAGTAATGTTCACAGGCATACTGAAAGATGAGGGCAATTAGCCCTGAGGAGCACACATTGGTGGCACATAAGCAAACAATGCAAAGCTTTTATTCAAACTAAAGGCTGGAACAAAACTTTGCCGTCCTACACTAAAAGCTGCATATAACACTAAGGCTTAATACCTAGAGCACCTGAACTGTGATAATGGCACTATAATTATATCTGTGTGGTGGATGGAATTTTTCTACTACTGCAAATGGTTTCTAATTACCGACTGCCACATGGTAATTGCAGCATGATTACTGACCCAATATTTTATCCACAATACATGTAATTAAAGTGTTATTTGATTATAATAGTTGCAATGAAAAATAATAAGATTTGAATGTATTTGACTTTGCTGAAGCAAAAGGAGAATAATTGTAATGACATATTTTACTACCACTGTATGACTTAGATCCACACTGACTGAGTGTTATGACCATTACAGCATGGCTATCTCACCACTTGTAAGAGAACTCCATCACTGTAAAATAAATTCTTGTCAGACACTGTTCAGGTCAAGATAGTGTAAGGTCAGTTCAAACTGATTTTGTTGAGGAACGACAAATGGTACAAATATGAATGTGAGTTTGACGAATGCTGTGGGAAATAAACACAGACAGTTATGACAGGTTGGTTACAGTATGGGTGCCCTGCTCCTATCCTGTCAATCAGCCACTCCAGTGCTGCTGCTGAGTGATTAGGGGATGTACAGCCTGCCTGCAGGCAATAAAAATACCAAAGCAATCACAGCTCTGGGAGTGTTTGCGCAGTTAGTTTTTGTCTCTAACAAGCAGCAGATGTCCTGTTTTTCCTTTGCTAAGTCTGAGTTGTCAGTCCAGTTTCCTCAGAATAGCTATCTTAAAGTGTCATTGTGCAGCAGATGAGTAATGCCTCCCACAATCTAACTTCAGTTCAAAGTTTGAAGGTCATGAAAATGTTGTTGAGCTTCAAGTGATAATCTTTGAAATTTATGTAGGTGCTTTCATGAAAGGAAAGTTCACCTGCACCAGCAAGGACAGTGCCTGTCTGACTCAAAAGTGACTTGTTAAAACAACCTGATTTTTAGCTGAGAATAGTACTACTTCCTATAGTCAGAGCAGACTAGTAGCAATATTTTCTTACAGTAATTTCCGTTTTCATCAGTTTGTATATTCAGACCTTTAGTTAGGGAAACTGTCTGAACACACAAGGTCCAGTCCCAGTGACCTTCCTAATCCCCAACTACTGAACCCTCACACACTTTAATTAACATCACATGCTTGCTCAGCAAAAATACAGGGATGCAATAAAGGTGCAAAGGCTAGAAATGCTTTATAAGAGTTGGGACGGAGCTTTGTAACATCACGTTACCTGGGCAGAGGGGACTTTATGTGGCCAGCAAAATGAAGCTCATATTTGCATCTCTAAATTATAATACCCTCAAGCAAGGTCATTTATTGCAGACATATGGAAAGTGTGCTTGAACAGCTTACATGGTTTATAACAGGGCCCTCAAGCTTTTACTGATTTCACAGTGAAACAGGCTACTCAAGACAGAAAATGTATTAGTGCCAAAGCATCTGGTCATTTAAGGTCCAACCTCATATTTTAAGATATCATTTTATTATAAATGTGGTAGATAGAAGAAAACTTCAACCACTTTCTGAACTATGCAATAGTGTCAAGATTTGCAATGCTTGCTTTTCACCTTTAGAAAAAGTTTCAGTTTATTCCATAATTCATCAGTGTCCATTTTAATTATAGAATATTCATTATAGAATGACAAAGTGTGAATACTTGGGTGACACTGGGGTGGAATGATGGGCCACCAAGACCTTGACTGTTATTGTAAATATTACTGGTTAACGTCACCACATTTATTGGTCTGTGGACTTAAACGAAGTGAATCCAGAGTTTTTCCTGAAACGAATCATCTGTTTTTTGGCAGAAAAGGAGGAACGCATGAGGTAGATATACCATTTGAGGTCGAAAGGACAGTTACATGATGAAAGGACGGTTAGATGAAGAAGACATTAGTCATTGTAGTTTGGTTGCTTGCTGATTTGGAAATCTCATAAATCCATATTTTATTCACAATAGAACATAGAAAACACGTCAAATGTTTAAACTGAGAAAATTTAACATTTTAGGAAAAAATAAGGCAATTTTGAATTTTATGGCAGTAACACATCTCAAAAAAAGTTGGGACAGTGCCATGTTTCCCACTGTGTAGCATCCCCTCTTCTGTTAACAACGGTCCATAAATGTCTGGGAATTGAGGAGACCAGTTGCTGGACTTTTGGGAGGGGAATGTTGTCCCATTCTTGTATGATATAGGATTCTAAATGCTCAGCCTCCAGGGTGTTTTCAATTGGTGAAAGGTCTGGACTCCAAGCAGGCCAGTTTAGCACCCAGACCTTTCTGCTATGAAGCTATGCTGTTGTAATAGATGCAGTATGTGGTTTAGCATTGTGTTGCTGAAATATGCAGGACCTTGCCTAAAAAAGACGTCATCTGGATGGAAGTATATGTTGCTCTAAAACCTGTATATATCTTTTGGCATTGATGGTGCTTTCCAGATGTGCAAGCTGTTAATTCCATAGGCACTAATGCACCCTCATACCATCAGTGATGCAGGCTTTTGAAATGGGTGCTGATAACAAGCCAGATGGTCCCTCTCCTCTTTAGCCAAGATTTTCTCTCCAGAGAGAAAATCCATGTTTTCCAAAAAGAATTTCAAATTTTGATTCTTCTGACCACAGAACAGTTTTCCAATTTGAATAGTCCATTTTAAATGAGCTTTGGTCCAGAGAAGACAGCAGCTTTTCTGGATCATGTTCATATATGGCTTCTTCTTTGCATGATAGAGCTTTAACCTGCATTTGTGGATGACATGGCAAACTGTGTTCACAGACAACGATTTGTGCAAGTTTTCCCAAGTGTTCACCCAGGAGGTGATTTCCATGACAGCATCATGCCTGTTTTTAATGCAGTACTGCCTGAGAGCCCAAAGATCACAGGCATCCAATATTGATTTTCAGCCTTGTCCCTTGCACACAGAGATTTCTCTAGATTCTCTGCATCTTTTGATGACATTATGTACTTTGGATGATGAGATATTCAAAGTCTTTGCAATTTGAACATTATTCTGAAATTCCACCACAATTTGTAGGTGCAGTTTTTTGCGGAATGGTGAACCTCTGACCATCTTTACTTCTGAGAAACTACCTCTCTAAGAAGCATCTTACCGACCTGTTGCCAATTAACCAAATTAGTTGCTCCCAACTTTTTTGAGATGTATTGCTGCCATCAAATTCAAAGTGAGCTAATATTTCTCATGAAATAGTAAAATGTCTCAGTTTAAACATTTGATATATATTCTGTGTTCTTTATGTGAATAAAATATGGGTTTATAAGATTTGTAAATTAATGCTTTCTTATTTTATTCACATTTTACACAGCATCACAACTTTTTGGAAATTGGGGTTGTAAATCTTGGACACATATTTTTATATTCAGTATGATTCGAACTTTTATAGAATATTATCAGCCTTGTTGTGGATTGGAAGGTAAAATTCAATAAATCTACTTACATTTTGTAGAAAATGTGACACTTCAGAACTTGGGAAGGTTTTTAAGATTTTTTTCAGTATTAGTATAAGACAGCAATATTGTCTGTACATCCAGGGGTGCATTACATTGCAGGAATTGCTAATAGCTAATTTGTCCTATTCTTAACGGTGAAAAGATGAGTATAGGCTGCTAATGTATATCAGGTTGCAAGCCACACCTAATTAACTGACTCCAGGGAAACAGGAAATATACTTCTTGTTTACATACCCCAGAGCTATCAAATATGCAGACTGTAGTGACCAGCTGGCTTAAAAAAAAAAAAATCTGAATTTGCAATTCCACTTCTACAAAAAGAAATTAAAAATCTCTTGTTAAAGCTGTTTTGTAGCTTGATTTCATTTCTCAGATGTCAGAACCATATCAACAAGTTAACCAACATCTAATTATCATGCAACAACAATAATTTCATTATCTAATTTTATTTTAAGAAACACCAGTAGCTGCAAAGAATGCAGAAAATACATATTCAATAAACTGAAGCATCAAATGATATAGCATTAGCTGTATGTCAGTTTACCTTCCTATTTATCAACATACTTAAAAAGCACCGGGGGGCTAAGTACATGGGAAAGTCCCCACCATTAAGCTGATGCATGAGGGCAGTGATGCTTAAATGAGCCAGAGGAATCCAAGCATAGGTCATCAGCTCATTATGACCCCTCTCATCCTCAGTCTAAACGCATGCTACTATATGTGTGACTGACATCGCTCTCTGATTTACCTGTTTACTCAAGGGAATTTGTTTGTGTTACATATTTGTTTGGATTTGATAATCTGTATCATGTGGTTAAAAGCAATTTATACCTTTAGCTGAGTATATTATTGCTGCAATTTCAAATCTTGTGTATGTTTTTGAACACAATATTCCATCATGCTCTGTGTCTTTCTCTTGGTGCAGATATGAAAATCTGGTGAGACCTAAAACCTGCAGTTTTTACCACATGAAAAACATCTGAAAAGCTGATTACCAGTTAAGTGGAAAATGATGATCATTACAAGCAATCAAGATAGGCTTGTTTGCAATTGCAGATAAGTTAAGAAGCTGTAATTACAGCACTGGGCACAGGGGCTTTTCTGAAGAGATTACATGCAATAGAAGAGGACGATTCGAGTAAGGTTTTATGCTGGAACTGTCAAGAGCCCAGTTTCCTTTTTAATTTTCTCTTATTTAACATACAGAACTTCAAAAACACAAACCCAGTTCATGACTATCTTTACAATTTTCCTATGCTATACCAGACACTAACGTTAACACTACTAATGCAACACAATGCTGTTTCATTTCATATTGGATATGGGCTTATAGTTGAAAGCACTCATACTGACAAAACCTGCTTTGAAAAGACAACCCCCAACCTCATTGCTTTGATTGCTTCAGGGTGAGAACACAGACTGGAAAACAACATTTATCCTATTTAGTTTTTTCATAAAACGGACAGAATTTTTATAGGTTCTGAAACAATATATATCAGAGGTTGCTCCAAAAAAGCAGCAACAATGAAGGCACCAATCTAAGAGTGCTTTTGTAACAAGCCAACCTCACTGGTCACAGGATAGTGTGCATGCTGAATATTTCCAGGGTAGATTAGATGTCTGTGTTTCATGTTTACTTTCATTCTGGCTTTCCTCCAAATTAGGGTTGCTCAAGGATTTTTTTGAACAAATTCTAACTGTGATTACATGCAACATATGCAACACAAACAATAAAAATGCTATCTTCCTGAAGTGCTAATTTTTCCACATTATGTGGCTGAACACAACAAAAGTTATAAAGTCCACAACTACCTTCTAACATTAACAGCCATTTTGTGAAGGTATTCAAGAAAGAAAATATTTACTATTTAGTTTTTGTTTTTTTTATTGAGAGACTGTTCATTTAAATATGGTCAACTATTTTGCTTAATGTTTCAAAATAATCACACTTTTCGCTAAACTTTTCCAATAGCAGATCTTTTGTAAGATCTGCTATTGGAAATTTTTTTGTGAAATGCTGTAAGGCGTGCATACAAAAATTGCATTGGGAAAGATGTGATCCTTATAGCTAAAGGTCAGATATGTTCTGGAGTACATAGTATACTCTATAAAATGTGCATACAAAGCAGCGCTTATCCTTGTAAAATGAGAATTATCTAGGGTGATTATTAAACTGAAAATTCTTCAGATTCTGCAGTTGTTTAATAAACACCAGCACTGTTTTCATATTCACAGCAGGGCCTTTTCTCCTCCTATTGCACTGCTTACATAGCAGGATCAAAAGCTGTAGAGGGGAGATATCAAACCATGCCTGGATCTGTGTGGTGAGAGCAGTGTTCACCCTGGGGGCAGAGCAGACAACACCTTTACTTTCATCACTAGAACAGAGCTCCCTTGGAGCATAGAATGAACAATGCCTGTAAGAAACCAAGTGGTCCTTCTTCTTAAGTGGTGCCACAAGAGTATTTGTGTCATGTTGCAACTGAATATTTTAATAGCTATGTTCTTTTCTTAACAAACCAAATAAGTCCCTTCCCAATATATACCCCTGTAAGATACAGCAGGCTGCTTTAAACTGTTTCCAGCCCCCTCCTGCAGTGAGTCACAATACCCTGTTGCACTCCTGGTGAATTATTGATGAGCCAATACAGATTATTCAAACAGGAGTTGGTGAAGTTGAAAGAAAAAGCTGTATGAGACCTGATGTAAAATAATACAAGTTCAAGATTAAACTTTAGATCTGGGTTGCATTGGGCACCAAAAACCTCAATCCAGCCCAGTGGAATGCTTTGCAAACTGTGCAGATTTGAGAAAAGTTATTAATAATTCCATCCATCCATCCATCCATCCATACCTAACCTTTATAGGGAATATGAGACAATAGAAATGTGGTCATGGCAATCCATCAAATTAATAAATTAAATAAATAAATAAATAGCAACTAGAAATGTCAGCATCATGATAAGTATTCGGCTGATCAGGTTTGACAACCTGCTTTAGATATTTTTTGGACCAGTCTGTCACAGTCTTTAAATTTATTCAAGTATGTGCACCTTCAAATTCAGTATGCACCTAAACACATAAAATAGGGTTACTTTGCCAGAATAAATTAAACAGTTTCTATTTAATATTTAAGTCCTTGTGTAATTCTTTTATATGAAATGAACACATTTCTATAGGCACCAACTTATGACCTATAACTCCATTTGGGTGCCATTCAGAAACTTCACATATATGCCGCCTAGTACAGAGGTGCTTCACAGTATATGCGAATGACATGTTTAAAAAAAAAAAAAGCTCTTGAAATAATCCAAACAATGTCAAGATGTCACACAAAAATAAATACACATGGGTTTTGTTGCTAAGCGACAAGTCAGCTGAAAAGCTGAACATCCAACAGCCCAGACAACAACAACAAAAACAGCAACAAAAAAAAGCCCAATGTAGGGCATTTTTGACAATGAAAATTCTGATAGCTCTGCTTTTTTTATTTGAAGTTCTACATGTGTGCCACATTTATAATAAAATATGTATGGTGTTGTGGCTGACTATTTATTCATAGTTACATTTCAATTTAGAACTAATTTGATAAATAAAATAATGGATTCAAGTCCTTAACCTTGTTTACCTAGCCCAAATTTCTCTTTGCACTATGCATAAAATACAAAATATTCTTCTCCTGCACACTCAATCTGACAGACCATCTCGTTTTAAGTCAACAGTCTCTTGGGTTTAACTACCCAACTACCATTTGTCAGAACCCTGGGAGCAGCAGTAGTCTGAACCTGGATAATAAGGTTTTCAAAATAACCCTCCGAAAATAAAAGCTTGGATTTAGATTTGAAGAAAATGTCGGGGAGACCATATGACACTGGGGGTAAAATATGGTAAACTATTTAATTTGTCATCAAGGAAAATCTGGTGATGTCGGAAAGGCAAAATAATAACTTAAATTATTGTAATCTCTCTGCCAGTCACCACTGTGTCATTTTTTCCAGTTCTTATCATTTACTAATTTTCTACAAACAAGCAGGTGTTGTATCTTTAGAGGCACTGGGTAAGTGTCAACAAATGCATTTTAATTTAATCTTAATGTGCCATATGCCAGAATAACACAGCTAACTTCAAACCGCTTAACATGCAGGTCTGCAGGGATTCAGACTGTTTTCATGGACATATCATCCTGAGGGTGTTGTTCTCTCTTAGTAGAAGAATAAAGGCAGCATAAAGAGATACATTTAAAACTGGATGCCTGACATAATGTTATTAAAACAAAACAAAACCAAGAATTTTTCATAAAACCTAAGAATTATTGAGAATGTAGATGCTTGTTTGTGTGCTGATAATTAGGTCAGGTCTTTTTTGATCAGTGGCAGCACAGAACACAAGACAATAGCTTTGACAAAACACAGCCAAAAAAGAAAAGCCTCCACTCATTTGTACTACACCTGACAGTGTTATTTCTTTGTTAAGTTATGCCCTACTCACATGCAGCAGAACCCGTCAACACGAGCAAGCACAACCTCTTCTAATGAGCAGGCCTTAGGGAGGCAGTGGTAGAGGCATCTTACAGAGTGGATTAGTGAATGTGGTGGTTAGGCTGTCTCCCAAGGGTGCTTACATCTACACTATCAGAGTCACAGTGACTTCGTTGTCAAGGTCAAGCAAATGAGTCAGGTGGGATGGCTCACTGCAGGCAGAGGGAGTGCAACTGTCCTCCATCCGTCACGGCATGATACAGCTTGACTGTGGTGACTTAATGCCACTGAGCCATTGTGGCTCAGCGGTTAGTACTGCCTTGTCACAGTGAGAAGGACACAGGTTTCCTTTAGGTTCTTTGAGGACTGTGTTTAATCTCACCATTCTGGCATTGACTTCAGTCAGGTGCTTCAGCTGCTTTAAAGAAATTTTATTTCCTTTGTTAATGAACTGTAAACAGGAATTAAAATATCATGTGTGGAAATGACTACAACCAAGCCACAGTTTCTGTTTATTTTTTGAGCCAGAATGTCACTGGGCAAGATGCCTCACAAGCTGTTTGCAGGGAATTGTGAATATAACAGATAATACTTTACTGTTGCTTCCATTACAGCTATATCAGCAGTGATATCTTGGGAAAATAAGATGCTTACTGTGTGAGAAATAGTGTCTCCCAGTAGGCAAGCTTCCATAACCACCACAATAGTCAGAGGGATAAGCCAGCACAGCTCTAATTAGTTCAACAGAGGAACTTTTAAAGGCTGCATCAGAGCCAGGAGCTGAATAAATACATATAAATCTACAACAGAAAAAAAATCTGAGTAATATTCCTTTCATTGTGATCAGCATTAACCTAAAGCACTCGTCTGCTGGAGCTCTACAGTGTATGAGAGCCTTTTTCTGATAAGCTGGATATACCTATTGAATTTGCTGATTAAAGTCATATCAGGCAGTGCTCCTGACAGCTGTGAAAAGATACAAGTCTGAAGTCTGTGGAATCCGTTTCAAAACACCACACTTTTCCCACACACCACAGAGGATGAATGCTACACAGATGCATCAGAAAAATTATTCCATATCCATGCTAAAATTGTTTTCATTTAAAAATGAGGCTCCTTTCTGGTGAGATAAAGCTAAAGCTCCTTGAGTGATGTACTCACTGTTGCTGGAAACTCTCATGCTGCCTGGAGAAGTAGAGGCTGCTCCATCACTGCCTCCATCACTCTAAAAGCCCGGCGGAAGACCCTCATAAAAACAAGAGTCATCACTCGTACTCCTGTTTCCCAGTCTGTAGACTAGATGTTTTTTCATCTTCACCCCCAACTGAACACCAAAGGTTGTCTCACAGCAACAGCCACTCTTGCATATACTTAACTGCTATACAGGTCAGGAAGTCTTCTTTTGTTTCTTAACAGGGAAATCTGTTTACATGTGTACACTGCACATGTACTGACTTGCTGTGAAGTCATGAAGGGACTTTTACCATGCAAAAGATATTTCAGTCATCCACAAGGCTTGTACTCCTCAGTCTGTCACCTTTTTGTCCCCTGCATGCAGCTGCTTTTTCAGAAAAAAATCAAACTCTTTAGTTTAGCACACTAAATATCTTTATATCTCTCTGATAGTTTTTTTTTTTGTTGTTGTTGTGAGCCTCTCTGTCTTCTTAGTTCCAAGGTTATCTCTTTACTCATCACACTGACAGACAGTCGACATGACAGCTCTCAAATCTAAACACTAAACTGTGAATCACATGTGAGCTCTTAGGTAAACCAACACTGAAACAACACACAGCCACCTAATAAACATTTAGTAGCCAAGTGACCAAATGCATCTCTTGCAAGTTGTTTTAGAAGGGCTATATTTTCCAAAAGGTTCTTTCTATAGTGATGTAAAAATATAAAGCTGAAACTTGGAACTTGTCTTGTCTTGGGTACCAGGATTGGATGGAGACTGGAAAGGAAACAGAAGCAGAAACTTTGGCAAAACAACGAATAGCATATTTCAGGGTAGGGGTCGCTGGAACTTTCCCTCGGTGCACAAATAGTTGTAGCACAGGGTTATTAAATGTTTTTTTTGCAATTTAAGTTTTGAGGGACAAATGGAATAATCTTTCAGCACAAAAAAAAAATCTGTAAAGAGTTATAGGTAATAGTTTCTTAGAGTGTGCTTTTGAAAATCAAACTTTGCATTTTTTTAGAGCGCTGTAATTTTCAGAGGAATGCATTTTCAGAGCTGTGGAGGATGATAGTAATTGATAAATTTGTCCCATTGTTGCAAAA
>VUQI01029790.1:24595-51988 GCA_015106735.1 Paratilapia polleni | reverse complement strand
GAAATAAAAGGAAGGTTAGAGATTGGCCTATAGCTAAGACAGTTGGGTCAAGAGAAGGCTTTTTAAGAAATGGTTTAATTACTGCCATCTTAAAGGCCTGTGGTACGTAGCCCGTTAATAAAGACAGACTGAGTATATTTAAGATTGACAAATTAATTAATGGTAGGACTTCTTTGAGCAGTCTTGTAGGGATGGTCCAATAGACATGCTGATGGATTGGAGGAAATAATTATTGAAGTTTATCTGTGAGCTTAACAAAAGACTGCATGTAACTAGAGGGCATTTGGGATGACAAGTGTCCCCCAGCTGTAAATTTAGGTGAAAATAAAATGCGTAACTTTACAACTGCTCGGTCAGTTCTCAACCTGCAGCAGGCAGGCTCAGCTGATGCTGGTGGCCCATGGGTTCTGTCATCCACACTGGCACTTCACTAGTTACATGCCCCTTTGCTCAATGTGTTTTGGGCCTAAAGTCTCTCTGAGACTCATTTGTGTCACCTACAGAGCCCTAAGGACACACCTCTAATGTACACACTCATGCACACATGCACAAACACATTTGCGTGTTCAGGCTTGATAGCTGGAGAAGATAAGTGTGATAAATTAAAAAAAGATACAGCTAGTTGCAAAATGATGTTTTGTGTTCCTGCTATATTGGTTTTATCAGTGCATACTACATAAAACTTTTATTTATCTGTCATATCCATCACAACACTTTAAGACATTAATAGAATTATAGAATATTGCATGCAGAAATGGCACAGTCTGAAAAAGCATTGTTAATGGACAGGTACCAGAAGGTGACTTGATGAAAGATTGTGTATTGGCCATGGTATTCTAGTCCTGAGAGTTTTATGACTGCAAATCTTACAACCCTGCTATATAATAATAGCACTTGAAAAAAAAAATCTTTTAGCCTTCCAAGTCGTCAAGTTAAAACAGGGGCTCAAGGAAATACTGACTGGAAACTGCAGTGGAATGCAAAATCATACGCAGCAATAAGAATGAACTCAGTGACACTTTTTACTACGTCCTCACACTACATCTGTGTCCTGACATAGCCCCAACCATCTAACCGCATTTTGTCTTCTGGCACCCAGGGGAACATAAGGATCACATATGCCTTTGGCAGAAGTCCACGCCCACATTCTTCAGCTATGTGCTCACAAGCATTCTCTTTCTCTCATCTCCCTCCCACTTTGCTCTGACGCCAAAAACTTGGCCCACATTGGTTTGCACTGTAAAGAAATGCAAACACAAATTTTTCCTGGACACAGGGGGAGGTGACGTTTAGGAAGCCCCTTCATCGGCTAAGTTGAGTTCAAATTCTCCCCAATTCCCTATTCTCTAAATCAACTTTTTGCTGGTTGATTATCCAGATGCTGATACTTATTTCACAGAAAGTTTCATCAGTGTAAAATTCAGCATTGTAGGAGGATACAAAAAAATGTTAAAGTAGGAAAGAGGTGGAGTCTTAACTGCAACTTATCAAGAACACTTCCTAGCCAGAGCTTTTTTAAAAAAAAATATATATAAGACTAGCCCTAGATGCTAGTTAAAGGCTATCTTTTACTTACAAGTCAAAGCCAAAGACAGTGGGGGCAGAGAGGCTGTGCAGTTTGCTGTCTGGGGTGACTGGGTTCAGTGGTAAGGGGTGCATGGTGTGGAATGTGTCTGTAAGGAAAAGCCAGGAGGAACCATTATAGGGAAGAAATGAGACGCCAGAACTGGGAGTACAGCTCAAGATGAGTAGAGATTTTTAATCTTAGATATAAAACAACCCTCTGCGTATGGCATCAATCTTCTGTTCTGGGATCTTTTATCTTCCTGTGATAATGTGTAGGCTGCTTTCCAGTTTTTAAATATGGACACTTAGTTCAACTAGCCAAATTAGCCTAAGATCATTTGTTGTGACTATACATAGATGGCATTAGGAAATGCAATTCTTATTTTTGCATATTTATATTTTGGTCAGTAGATTTTGTCTTCCAAGTCTCCTCACCTGGCATATTACTAGAAAATCAACTAAATTACTTCATGTAAAAACAGTTGTGTAGGCTCAAAAGGTCTAGCTTTGAGCTTTTCTGAACATGAGGTTTTAGGACCGTTTAACCTTATCTATTAGTGTTCTTCAAGAAACAATGACAGTTTGTCTGAATGCCTGCCATACATCCTCACAACAAACCAAAATTCCAAGATTCTGGTATCAAAATCTGTTTCATGCAATATCATTTACAGTCATGTGAAAAAGAAAGATTTCACAGGACTCCGTCTGGTCTTGTGAAAAATTTAATACACCCTTACTGCTTCCATAGAAAATGCAAAGGTAAGTTGCAGCAAGGTGCTGCTAATCAAATGCACTTGATTAACTGATCATCAGCAAGTGTGACCATCTCTATAAAAGCAGAGGTTTTGGCAGTTTGCTGGTCTGGAGCATTTAGGTGTGTGTTAACACAATGCCACAATCTTCCCAGGAGTGGATGTCCCAGCAAATTTACCCCAAAGTCAGACCGTGCAATGCTCAAAGAAATTGCAAAAAAAAAATAAAAAATAAAAAAATAAAAAATCAAGAGATACATCTCAGACTCTAAAGGCCTCAGTTAGCATGTTAAATGTTAAAGTTCATGACAGTACAGTTAAACAAGTATGGCTTGGCTGGATGGGTTGCCAAGAGAAAGCCTTTTCTCTCTAAAAACAACATGGCAGCACAGCTTAGCTTTGCAAAGTTGCATCCGAACAAACCACAAGACTTCTGGAACAATGTCCTTTGGACAGACAAGACCAAAGTGGAGATGTCTGGCCATAATGAACAGCGCCACATTTGGAGAAAACCAAACACAGAATATCAGCACAAACACCTCATACCAACTGTCAGGCACAGTGGTGGAGGGGGTATGATTTGGCCTTGTTTTGCAGCCAGGGAACCTGGGCACCATGCCGTCATTGAGTTGACCATGAACTCCCCTGTCTGACAAGTTAAAGCTTGGCCAAAATTGGGTCATCCAACAACACAATGATCCCAGTCACGCCAACAAGTCTAAAACAGAATGGCTCCTGAAAAAGACAAGAATCAAGGTGTTGGCAGTGGCATGGTCAAAGGTCAGACCTCAAGCCAATTGAAATGCTGTGGCAGGACCTTAAGAGAGTTGGGCATAAACAAAAAAATGCCTGCAAACCTCAAGGAACTGAAGCAAGGTTGTAAAGAAGAGTTGGCCAAAATTCCTCCACAACGATGTGAGAGACTGATAAAGTCATACAGAAAATTATTACTTCAAATTATTGCTGCTAAAGGTGGTTCTACAAGATATAGAATCATGGGGTGTACTTAGTTTTTCACAGGACTGCAAAGAGTCCTGTCCTCTTTTTCACATGGCTGTAAATTGTTGAACGAAAAATCTGACACATTCTTTACACAGAAGTACATTTATTTAGGTTTTAATACATTAATATTGAACATGTTACATATTTGTATTGATTGCATATCACACAGCACAATTCCAATTTATTCCTGTATACCTGTTTAAGGTAAATGTAACAGATTTTTATTTAAAATATGTAATAGGAACTCTTCCTCTCGTTATGAGGAGCCCTTAGTTATAAAATGTAAGCGAAAGTGCAATATCTGAATTGGTCCAGAATCTGCATTATGAGCAGGACTTCTCTAATGAATAAATATTGTGTGTTTCATTTTAGAAATGCAATAAATCTTTTACATTTTTTTTCAGTAATTTGCTTTTTGATGCCATTTTCTAAAAACTGTAGCTGAATACAATAAAAACAACATTGTCAGTTTACAAAAGCTTAGCGTATCAATCACTGCATCATCTATTTTCTAAATAAACTTCATTTTTTTTTTTTCCCATAGAACTATCTGGAACATAGAGTCTTGACAACAACACCATAATATCTCACAGCGCTATGTTACAATAAAATATCT
Organism: Paratilapia polleni; assembly: GCA_015106735.1. Classification (NCBI taxonomy): domain Eukaryota; kingdom Metazoa; phylum Chordata; class Actinopteri; order Cichliformes; family Cichlidae; genus Paratilapia; species Paratilapia polleni. Next base: position 48,052 of record VUQI01029790.1, on the reverse strand, counting down.
CTGTTAGAAGTTCAAAGAAAAAAGAAAATAGAACAATAGCAACATAAAATTAAAGAATACAATGCATAGATTAAATCATTTAAAAATGTAGAGATATAATTTACTTAGTACAACTCTTTAACTTTTAGAGTGAACCTACGTGGATTCATTACAGTTTACCCTGACTCAAGTGACCGGCACAAATATATGTGTATATATATATATATGTGTGTGTGTGTGTATATATATATATATATATATATATATATATATAGTTCTGAACATATAACATGATAAAAATGCTAAATATATCACTTTGACTTCAAAGGCAAATTTGGCTATAGTACATTATGGCATGTATGGGTAAGAAAAGGCAACACCTGGCAATAAAGCCATAAAGCAGCTTCTATTTCGGCTCCTCTGCCTTTTGAAATGTTAAGAATTTCGTTTGTCTCTTCCTGATCTTGCTTGCTCGGTGGCTTTCGTAAAATCTATGTCAGTGGAGTCAAATCATTTGCTGGTCTGGAGTACGCAAGTTTTCATTTCAAGCAAAAAAACAAAAACAAACAAAAAACAAAAAAAACAAAGAACTAATTCAAGAGCCTTCACTTGTGGCTGAAGGTAAATTCATTAGCAGTGATGGCTAAAATAAAAACCTGCGTCCTTGCCAACACAGGATCACCTACTGCAATATGTGGTTTCGAGATCATACAATAAAGACTAATGTAAATAGGTGACTTTCAGTTTTTGTTTGCCTTTGTCTTTCTGCCACCTAACCAGTCCATTTCATGTGAAGTGATCATGTTTACAGACATAATCTTCACAAAGCTCGCCACAGCCTTGAACATTATTTTTGACTCTGCTTAATAAGTTGCTGACAGGCTGAAAAGTTTGGTGCTAGAACAGCAACAAGTGGGAAACTGGGGACTGTTTAAAAATGCAAATATACAAGCTGAGATGAAATCAGATACTTAACACTTAGTGGCGATATGCTGGGAAAACAAACAATAATTTAAAATAGACTTGTTACAGAAATGATAATTGGTGCTATCAAGTCACAATTTACCATTATATCAAATGTTTAGAAGGACACAATGATATGTAGAGGTAGGAGGGGCAGTGAAAGCAATGAAAGCAGTAAGGCTGTTCCTACTGACAGCATGAGAGGGCTCTTTTGGACCAAAAGGAATCACACTGTACTAACTAAATCAGTCACAGTAACCTTTTAAGACACAGAAGAAAATAGAAAAAGTTCTGAAACTGAACAGGGCACAGGCTGGTTACTGGCAGTGTCTCCTGCACGCGTTACGCAGCCTTGGTGTGAAAACAACAGTAGCACTGAGAATATCTTTTATCCAAACTGTCTTGACCTTGTAACATTCACAGCGCCGAAAAGTGTTCAGGAAACCATAACAATAACAATTTACAGTCACTTATTTCTTCTTGACTTCTACAGAAAAGTAAAAGTAAGAAACTGAAAAGAAAGAGTTCACTGTTCTTTTCTTCAAGACTGCTGGATTTGAGTATCGTATGGACCGTAGACATTTACAGTATAAAACCCTTCAAGCCTGCAGTCAAAATCTACTTTGTTAGGCACAATAAATAGGCCCCTGTGGTATTAAGGTTCAGAGTGACAAATGACTCAGAACAGTTCTCATGTCTGAGTGCAGGTTATGCACCAGCATAAATCTATAACAACCACAAATAACTTATACTAAATCTAGTAAACATCTACTGCTTTATTTTAATATACATTCTTGATGTATTTACAAGAAATCAGAACGCGTATTCTCATTGTACAGCCCGACTGATCTTAAGCACAGATCTATCCACTCAGCACGTGTTTTAAAAGAGTCTGATCCAGTTTTCTCTATGGGCTCATTTCTGCTGCCTTGATTTTTGCTTCCATTCTGTAAACACTATTTACAATCTTGAAAAATACATGACAAGACCCGATTTTACAAACTGTATGATTACAATATGTACATTCAAGAAGTAAGTTATTATGTAACATCACGCAAGGATCCTTTGAGAAGTCTCTCACTTTTTATCATGTCTGTCAACATAACCCATTCGCCAAGTTACCTTCATAATTCCTCCACAGCAGTAATCCATTATCGTTACAAAAAGCTTGATTGATGAGACACAGTAAACAGCTTGGTGTGAGTTTAAGTTCTTAAACAGACTGCTCTACTGCTGCTGCTGCAGATGATGATGATGATGAGATGTACTGTAGCTGGCACTATCATTTGCAAAGATTACAACTACTGTATAGTATCTGCAAACTTTGTGAGTAAACCAGAGAGGTGTGTTTCAGTTTGGCTCATATGTTAAGGCAAAATATTTGGCACTTAGTTTGTACAGACTCTTAGATATTTCAAAAAATAATCCTGACGTCACCTTCAAGAGTTCTGATGGTAATTTGTCCTCAGCAGATCAGGACCAATCTCAGTCTGCTGCAGTGATCTGAGAAGTATTTTTTAAACAGGAATGATGGTGGAATAGAAACTGCACTTGATGTCTGGATGAGGATTAAATGTATCTTGTGATACACTTTAGTCCCATGTGAGTTTTGATTGTGACATGGTCAGCAACAAGAAGTTAAGTGACAAGAACTTTTTCTGAATTACAATCTCTACCCCGACACCCAGCTATGTGTGGTGGTCTTCACCCCATGTGGGAAACCTTGTTGGGTCACCACTGGCTCAAAGTTGAAGTCCAGTGAGTCCCCGTCCATCAGAGTGTCATGGAGGACTGTCTCCATGTCAAACTCAAACTTCTCGATGGACATGTCATCCAGATCACTGGGCAGTTTTTCTTGGTGCAAGGGTGCTGACAGGCCCGGTCGACCATATCCATTGGTGTTAAGAGGACAGAAGCCACCGGGCATGCCTCCTCCACTGAGGTGGCCAGAGAGGCTATAAGGCACCTGCATCTGGCTTTTGGCTGTAGGCAAACGTGCGGCACCCCCACTGTAGTTCAAGGACATGAGCAAGCGGCCATTCATAGCTGATGATGTGGCTGAAGCTGGGCTGTGGACACTGTGGGGATGACTGTGAGAGAGACCATGTGGGTGACTGTTTCCTCCTCCCATGAGTTTGGGTGCATGCTGACTGCTGTTGTATGGTGGCAGCATACAGCCTCCACTGGACTGAGACACCACAGTGTCCACTGATGGCATTAGCTCTCCATGCTGGTCTGTATCTGATGTCAGCAGCTCCTTCAGAAGCCCTGCAGTGCAGTTGTACTGGCCCATACTGGGCCCGAAGCTGGGTTTACTCTCTGACAGTGTCTGCAGTGGCATGGATGACAGGGTGTTCATTCCTGCTTGGCCATACACACACTTGTGGTATTCCTGCTGAGACTGGGAAGCCATGCTGGGCGAGCTGTAAGAGGGGTACCCAGGGCTCGGCTGCATCATGGGAGAAGGGGAGGACTGGGAGGAGCCAGGGGTTGTCGCCCCTCCTCCAACTTGAGAGTTATTGGGAGAGAGCAAGTTCAGGTTGTCCAGAAGGTTCTCCATGACATTCTCAGAACTGTGGCCCAGAGAGCCTGTCATCTCTGTGAGACTGGGCAGTGTGCCTGTCATCTTGGCCCCAGGAGCTCCTGGGTAGCCCATATGCACGTCTGCCTCTCCAAGGTCATCCTCAGGCATGAAGGGTGAGAGGCGGCCACTCAGAGTGCTGGCGTTGGAGCTGGTCCGAGGCCTGAAGCTGTTCCATGCATCGTAGTCATCGTTGCTGTGGGAGTTGGGGCTGCCAGGCCACTTGGAGTAGGAGCCTGGGCTGTCTGCACCTCCATCAGGGCCGCCCTGCAGGGATAGCTGAGGGGAGACAAGGAGACTCTCAGTGATCCAGCAACATTATATGTGCCAGAGAAGTCAGTTTAAGTTTGTAAGTTGGGCAGCAACCACTGGAAATTAAACACATAGCTGGTTGATACTAATAAAACATCAAAAAATATTCTTTTCTTATACTGTACCTACAATGTAGTCATGACAAGACAGTTAAAGACAGGAAGAATTTGACTTTACTTTTTAAGCTCCAAAATCAGTATCAATGTTTATTCTTTATGATGTTATATTATTTCAATTAAATTCACTTTTATTTAAATTGCAGCAAATTTAACATGTTATCTCATGGTACTTTCCATATTTAGATCAAGACCATGGCTCTTTAAATACACACAGAGTAAACAATTATCTGAAAAACTATTACATTTCGTTTCTTTTGTTATTTCTCTGCATACAAAACATCACAGAATTATCTCTGAGCATAGGAGCATGGATACATGCTTCACCGATTTACCTTTTTCTTTGCTGCTCTTCCTCTGCTCTTGGTGAACTTGCTGTTGTTGTCCATGGAGGCTGCCCTGCGTCGCGGGGACTTGCCGCTCTTCCCGCCCTCCGGGTTTAGCATCCACCACGAGCTCTTCCCCGTCCCCTCATTCTGCACCCGAACAAAGCGGCTGTGCAGGGACAGGTTGTGTCTAATGGAGTTCTGGAGAAGAGGGAGAAAGAGAAAAGCTGGGTGAGGAGCAGACAAACAGAGAGTTTTAAGTATGCCCTTTTCCAAAAACACCTCAGATCTGATTCATCATAGAAGTGCAAATCCATCTGTACAGGTGGCCCTTTATAAAAACACGCTCAGCTTGACAGCTGACTTATGAGGAGAAAGGAGAGATTTTAATGTCACTCAACAATCTAATGCCGCTTGCTATTCAAAAAACACATGTGCACAAGCAAACAGACAATAGATGTCAGTAAGTTTACTCCATGAGCAATATCCTGAACAGAGCAAGGATTAAACTGCAGACACACTTTTCTCCAAATTCACTGTACATGTGGGCATTTCCACAAAAACAGAGGGTCCTATTGTAAAATGCTATTATACCAACAGGCACATTCCACGTATGTGTCTTGTTTAAACCAGCTCAAAATCAAAGGGAGGAAATAGACTAATCTTTCCTCCTTACAGACACATTAGTGGTGCGCTCTAACGTTGCTTAGTGACACCACCAGTGGAAAAACTAATTTTTGTGCAGGAAGCTAGTGAAGCGTTATTAAAATAGAGCAAACAAAAGAGCGAGAATATTGGACAAATGTCTGCTAAGCACACCACAGAAAGTAAGACAGCATTTCTCTCCTACTTTACTGGAACTGTACTGGGACGCTTGGCCTCCTCAGCGTCGCTGAGTTAATTTGTTGTTCAGCCTGTAATGATTTTAAAACTCTACATCAGCCTAAACTGTCACTGAAATGACCATTTAACCTCAGATGATAATTTATGCTCTGGCTCTGCATCATTTTCTGTCCAGGTCTTAACATGAAGTAATGAGCCTTGTCCAGACATTACTGTGCATGCGTAAAGCTTGTTGTTTTGGAAGAAATGCTGAAACTCCCGGCACACACACACACAGCTTAGCATGCATGGTGTCTAACGTCATCAAGGCTGTTCCTGCTGTGAGTCACCACTTCACATCTGGTTCACAGTCTGCCCTCTGCTCTGCCTTCACCTCTGTTTCTCCTCATTTATACCAACTCTTCTCAGTCTGGTCCGAATCTAATCTGTTTTCACAATTATTTTCATTGCTGGTGACTTTTCTTTTTTTTTTTTAACTAATTTGTTTAGCCTTTAAACCCATTAGTTGGAAAAGGAGTGAAAATGCTTATCATATTATTTCACAGCATTTACTTTACAGTGACATAAAACAAAGAAAAGGATGAAATGTCTCCTACTTTTACTCAGTAATGCTTTCAATAATTAAAGGTGAACTATAGACTTAATCAGCATTTCTACTGCAGAAACCTCTCTCAGGGAGTAACAACCTTTGGAGGAACTCAGGGTGTTTCCACTGTTGGTATCAGGGTCTAAATTAAGTTCTGGCTATATTACTTTCCCCCCGAAAAAGTATTCTGAACACTGAAGAACTCTGGTGTGGGGCTTGCAGGGCTAAAGGTTTATAAATTGGCGAGTATTTGCAGCATTTTTAAGGCTGTCCATCTCAGTCCTCTCACAGTCAGTTTACACAATGTTTGCTTACTTTATGTCTAGTATTTCAAGCGTTTTGGATCTGCTTTGCTACTACTGCTGGTCTCTTTCAGCACTGGCTCAATGATTCTTATTGCAAAGCAGCAAGAGTTGAATGTAGTCCATCCTTACTGTTGCCTGTCCCTTGCTGTCTATGCCATCACTGTTGTATATTCTTCTGCATTACCATAACCTGCTGGACTGCAGCTGTCCAGTTTCTTGCATAGTCACATTGTAAAAATCACATGTAAAAACAGCTGACACTTTTTCATACATCAGCAGGCTAACTTAAACAGTCTTCGTGTATCTTTAGATAGCATTGGAAATGCATAGTAGACTTTAACCAATAGTCTTTAAAAAAGTTCTAACACTAAAGGTTCAGGGTACTTCTGGTGGAAATGCTGCTACAGTGACACAATCCCTTAAAGCTGGAAGACTTGCAAGAGAAACTAAAACAAAACGAATTTTCAAACTTTGAGATGGTAATATGGGTCAAGCTCTGAAGTACAAACTGAGTTAATAATGATATCATCTGATTATTTTCTCGAACTGTAAGAGCCCCAAAAATGCATTATTCACAGAATAAGTATAATTAATCATCACAATTTAACTCACTTCCATATGAAAAATTGGTTAAGTGATTCTTTATGAAATAACACAAAAGTTGCCGACTATTTTTTTAGAATCAAGAGAATAATTGACTAACAACTTATTTCAGTCAACACGCCATCTTTTATTTCCGTGTCCCTTATTTTTCTTAAACTTCTCCTCTTCCATGCCTGACTTTCGCCTCTCTCTTCCTCTTTCCTTTCCTCACTGGAGGACCTCAGCCTCTAGGACACATGAGGGCCTGCATGAACACTGGTACTTCACAAATGAATGTAATTACCTCTGAATCAAATGGCCCAACTGCCTCAGCCAATAGTCTTGGGCTAGTTTGCATGATCTGAGGTACGTGACAGCCCTTCCCTGATTATCCAAGTAAATGCTTTTCTCCCCCTCCTGCACATCGGTAGCTATGACAAAAGGCAAGGAGTAAAGTCTGGTCATGAGCCTCTCTTTCCCATGACTGCTAAGAGTGCTACAATAAGGAATGAATGCAATGTGTGCACAGACGCCGGGATGTCCTGCTGCAGCCCTATATCATCCTGATGACAAAAAGGAGAAACTCATAGCTAAAGTCTCGTACTTCAGTGACTCTGGTTTCTACTTTGGCAAACGTCACAGTTAAAACGCAGGGTGTAATAATCAAAAACATTTTAAAACCAGTTAAAAAACATTGATGCAAGAGAGGGAGTACCAGTGAAGGGTCATAAAAGCTGCTCTGATGGGAAATGCCAGAACTCGGCAGAACTTGGTGTGCTGTGTGGGGAGTGTGGCTGAGGGTGTCTGGTGGGGCCAATGGAAAAGCCTCGTCTCCCACTGTGTGTGTGTGAGAGAGTGCCAGCTCATGTTTTTAGTGGAATGGCAGTAGGACAAACAGCAGCACAGTATGGTTTTGATTTTGTACCTCACTCCACTGCAACCAGTGATATATTGGTTTGGAAATGCACGCTATTGGGGACAAACATACACGCACACAGTGATCCACTAAGAGACAAACGTAGACGTATGAATGAAAATCACTTTGTGCTCATAATTATGAAGCCTTTCTTAATGAATACTATGCAAGTATTGTTTATTTGTTGTTAATATATTTAATTTTTTTAAATGAAAAGTCTGTTTTTATAGATGTGTGTGTGTGTGTTTGGGGGGAGGTGTAGGGGGGTTATGGGGTCCTGTGACTGAATGCGACACTGGTTTATCTCTGGCTGCAGTACACAGGAATCTAAACATTCCAGCTAATCACTGTGTGCAAAGTTCAATTGTAATCACAGCCAACTTGTTAGTATCTCTTAGGAAACAGTAAAGGCAGGATTCCCAGCCAGGCCAGCCATCACAATCAACATTCCTCAGCAAGGTTACAAAACCCATAATTTCACAGACGTGAACTCTGATTACTGTCGCTGGAGGACGGTCCAGTCCTATCTTGTGTTGCATGAAAATCGGACAATAACACTCTCTCATTTCAAAAGTAGAACATTCTGTTTCTTCCCACAAAAAAAGAAAACAAAACATCTGTTTAACTGCACTTACAATACTAACATATTGCTTGCAATAACAGTTAATAAGAATGGGAATCTTCTTTGCACTGAGTACAATAAGATACTTCCAATGGGTAGTTCATGTAGCAAAGGATAGTAAAAAAAAACAAAAAAAAATATCTTCACCACCACCTCCATTCACGGTCAACAGAACAGAGCTGCACTGGCAAAACACAAGGAAGTGACCAGTGAAAGAGGACTGTGACAGGAAGCAGAGCTGACTTCCTGTCTCACAGGAAACATGGCGGTCAGTAAGCAGAGAAAAAGGCATGGAATGCAAAGCCGTGAGCCAAGTGGACACCGCAAATTCACCTCCCCAAACTCCACTGCCAAAAGAGTTTATGTTTGGCAACAAGCGCTAATCCCCGATGTCACACCATATTCATTACATGAAAGCTATGTTCACTTTGTCGTGTGACTGCTGAAACTGAATTACAGGACTGAATACGTCATGACTCAACAAGTGGCTGCAGTATGGCTGTCTGGATGGTGTGAGACCAGGAGAATGTGTTTTGAATGTAGGCTGTAGAGAAATAGAGAAAGAGGGGTTGTGTGTGACAGAGTGGACTTGGATCAGTAAAGAACACACTGTGCCTATTTGAAAACTGCTTCACTGGCAGCACTACTGAAAGGCCACACTGTTCGGTACATCACCCTCTCTTTGCTTCTCTCCTCAGTGTCCTCCCCCTCTTGCCTTGTCTCCTCTTTCTTACCCCTTTCATCTCCTCTTTTATTGTATTCTCTCTTGTTTTCTCTCACCTCTTCATCTCGTTTCTGTTTGTTTCCTCTTCTCCTTTCCATTTCTACTCATTTGCTATCTACCTTTCCCATTCTCAACCTGTTTGCTTCCTTTTCCTCTCCTTCCTCTCACAGACTGTAGCCAAGTACCTGCAAAAATCTAGACATTGTGCCACACAGGTGTTTCAGACTGACCAAGGTGCTGGAAGCTCTCAGAGTTGCTCAAATGTCAACTTGTCTAATGTAAAAATCCCCAGAAGAGTGCAACACCACCTACATGCAGTGCTGCTTTGAATCAAGTGAAGCCGCAAGTGAAACCTCAGCTGCAAAGGCCATACAGCTATACGTATAAAGTGCGGCAATGCTCCCACCTCACTGACTGAAAGCGTGCAGCAGGTATGATCTAACACGCCAGCAACTATAGCTTCACACACATTTACCAGAGATACGGAACATATGAAAGTGAAAATGTGGTTTCCCTGCACTATTTCCACTGAACTCATAAGCGAAACGGTGCTGTCCTTACCATGCATTTTCACCTTTTGTTACACAATTTTCAGCCTTAACAGTAGGTGTTCATTGTAACTAGCTATTTTCTGTGTGACGTCTGCACCCGTGATGGGGACAACCTATAGAGTATGTGCACATTTTCTAACCACCAAGATAAGTAGCCCTAAAGCTGCAGCTTGGTCACGTCTGGAGGCTTGTGCTGAGTCTGGCCGAGTTAGAGCAATGTGGTTAAGACAGAAAACGTGTAAACCAGTTATTAGCCTAACACCAGCTCAGCATGTCTGCCCACTTAACAACAGCATGGGGCTGAGCACACAGCTCCAGGTGAGGTGGTGGTGCAATAAGTGACAGTGAACTACAATCGCTGGGATAACAAAGTCATCCAAATATACAGTCGCAATACATTTCTCCCCTCTGTGTCAGATACACTTAGTGCTCTTTCATCCAGAGTCTGATCCAACTTCAAACAGTTTTCTTTTGGTGCAGAGAGAAAGAGTACCGAAAGCTCATATCTAATACCCGGTCAGATTTCGACTCTAGTTCTAGCTCACTGATCAGTGTTTTCTATGTGCTTCTTTTATAATATAACATATAAATTATCACTTGAATACATGTCATAAAAAGATATGTCCCTTAGAAAATGCTTTTCCAAAAGCATCTCAGATACTGGCACAAATTTTCAAACAATGCAAGTATTTTAAACCTTTAAAAATTACAGTAACAGCCGTCAGATTTTATTTTACCGTTAGGATATAAAAATTACTGGTTGCTATACCTCACCTGGCTGAGCAGGTGACCCACGCACTGAAGGCTAGACTCTTTACTGCATGGGCCTGGGCTCGAGTCTGCCCCAGACCATTTCCTTACTCTCTCCACAATTTTTAATCAATCAGTTGTATCTAATGAAGCCAAATGATAAATATCCATTGTAGTTGCTCAACCTCATCCTCACTGTCAGGCTAGAGCAACCATGTTATGGAGCTGACACGTGTAGCGCCAAAAGAGAAACACACACAAGTTCCTGAACAAAATGTAAAAGAAGCGGCAGACATCAATGACTGTGGCAAAGAGTGGTACCACAGCATCTGTGATCTGGAAATGATTTAAATTTCTAAAGCTATAGACAGCAGACTGATATGTGCTGCAAGATACATGGATCTTGCAGCACATATCAGTTATGTTTCTCATCTTTGATGTCAATGAGTTGCTGCAAGATACGTGGAGCAACCCATGACATCAAAGATGAGAAACATCTTTTTTTTCCCACCATTTTAAAGAGTTATGTTACCGTCCTATGAGTATAAAGAAAGAGAAAACCTGCAGTCCCAAATGACCAGCTCTAGCATTAGCAACTAAGCTCGCTAACAACCCTCTCATTAGCTGCCCGTGTCTTCCTTTTCAGTCATTACTCAGTCTGTCATAGGACTCAGGCCTGTAGCTGTTCATCTGTTTGTTTACTTTAAAAGGTATAATTTTCTCATTTTATGGTCTTTTTTGTATATAATGACCTAGTACATAAAAGTGTAGATATGTATGATTCTTATTTAATAAATTGTGGCTGTTTTGTTGCCTTGTTGAGGTGGTGGGTGATGGGTGCAGATACAGACCAACTGAAAACATATAGTTTACACCATCTGATTCATTTAGGATTCAGTTCTAAACTGAGCCAGACGTCACCCCTTGAACTTAAAGTTGAGAGGTTCCTTCTTAAGTTTTTTTATGTCTTTGTGTGTCCTTTAAGTCTAACAAGCATAGTCAATGAGTTTCCTTCCACATTACTGCTATTACATGCACATTGAGATAATTCTTTATATCAAGATGATAAAAATGTGATAATATTGTTGCCCAAATTGTCAATCTACTTTCAATGAATATGTTTGTCTCTGCCTCACACACATGCAAAAATAAAGCAATACACACTCACACTGCCAAATTCACAGAGCACTCTGAACAGACTGTGATGACTTCATGTATTTGCAGTTTGATATGTTATCTTCAGCACCAATATTGAATTGACCAGTGATAATCACTGACCTATTTACTAAAGTCAATAAAGCAATGATTATAAAAGGCAGTGGAAATAAAAAGCAGAGCACAGGAAATGTAAAGCCTTAAGCCTGGGTTCATTATTTACAGCATCTGTTTAAAAACATATTCTAAGGAAAGGGAAATGATTGTTGTCATTTATGTTGCATAGCAGCAAGCAGCACAGCACAGCGCCTCAGGTTCGACTGGCTGGGAAAGCACAAACGTGTCACTGTTGGTAGTGATATAAAAAGAAGACTGTTTGGCCACAATTTCTGTTTTTAAAAAAGTCTCAGATTAAAAATGGAAACTGACCCTAGGATAAGGTTCTAGCCAGAAATAGGTTTTTCTGCCCTCTCCCAAAATCCTATCCCCTTCCTAGTCTTCTGTTCCTCCCTTGTCCTTTTCACTTGCACCTCGGGGACATCATGCATGCACACTACTTGCCACAGCTGATCACACACTTGTGTTGCAGCAAGAAGAGTTCCTTCCTCACCCGTTGACGTCAACTTTCGATAAATCAATTTGGCAAAGAGAGCTGAGTGAGGAGGCCCGTAGACAAAGCACTCAGTGTGCAGCTCCTCAAATTCACTTTAGAGTTCTATGAGCCCAAGTAGCACTCTATGTCTTCCAGGAAAGTACCTCTTCAAAATGGTCATTGTCAGATGCTGAGTTATATGACCATCATAAAGTGCAGATGGAAAGGCAGAAAACGCAAGTCACGCAGGAGAAAATCTGTCTGCAAATGTATTTACTGACGGCCTCTTGGCAAGATCGCCTTTACACAATCCTCTACAAGCAATCTTGCAACCAGCCCCCCTTCCCCCAAACACACACACACACTGACACACACACACACACAGACACAGACACACACTGCTTGGAAGCCTGAGTGGATGCTGACTGGTTAAGTTGAAGATTGATCGATCTCAGACGCTGCAGACAAATGATAAATAGCCTGTGAGTGGTTTTGTGCATACAGTGAGAAACAGCAAAGCCACTGACACTCTAGGATCTTTCATCACCGTCTGACGGTGCGAGACAAGTGCGGAGTGAGATGAGTGGCAGAGTGGCTATTAGCGAACTTCCTGCTGCATTGTATCCGCACAGGAAGCACTGGCCAGTCCTGATACTGATTCCTCTGGTTTATATGCAAAACACTGTAAAATGAGACCCTGGTAGGTGCAAAAGCAAGGGACCAGCTGGAGAAAACAGTGGGTTCAAGAGCCACAACTTCCTAATCAAAACTCTCCTGTCTGACTGCACAAAACAAGAGGAAAAAGGAAAGAGTGGGGCCTTATCCAGGTAAGCTTTTTCCAACAGGATTACAATGGTGGATAAAACTCTTACTGCACATTTAAGAAACAGTTCCCCACTTAGGATTTGCCCTCATTATGGAGCCAAACAAACACAACTTGGTGAGAGAATAATATATCATCTGTCATTTCCTCCAGTTTGGCCAGGCCTCATATTTAGACAAATTACTCCAAAGAAAACTTGGCTGAATAAGCAAGTGAGTGACCATAGATCCAAACTTTAAACTATATACTCAAACAGTCAAAGGGGCAGTTGACTGACAAAAGCAAACCCAAGTATTCGTTGTCATTGGCAATGAACCTTTAACAGCCAACAGGGGTTTTCCTACGGTTTGTTTTCATTTCACCAGACCAGTAAGAAAAGATGACCAAAAATAAGAACTGGCAAACAAATTGTAAAAGAGCCTTGTAATTTCTTTAAAAAATAAAATAAAAGTTCCATTTGAACCCATTTACATTATTTCAAAGGCTGCAGAAATCTAACACAAATGTTGGCTGCATTGATGAGGGACGAAGTGAATGATTCACATGACATTTTGCATTTTTTCTGACTGTACACGTTTTCTACATAAGATGCTTAGAAAATAATGTCCCAGCAAAAAGAGCAATCGGAGCATTGTGTTTACATGTTGTGCTCTCTCTTGTGCTTGTTGATTTCCTGACTCAGACTTAAGCAGCACGCTGCTCATGTGTACAGACAGGGACTAGGTTGTGCTGGCTAAGCTTACCATGCTAAAATATGTGCATGTGTTGCTATGTGCAACACAATGTGAGTCTGTAAATGCACAGAGCAGTGTCTGTGGAGTGGGGGATATTTTTTGACTCTGATCGGCACAACTACTGGGCTGGGCTGCTGCCTGCTCGGCCTGGATAAAGATGCAGTGTGTGGACCACTGCTGGGTGCCTGTGTGGCGGGCCTGCATCCGTAGGCCTGGCCCACCACTGGATTGACAGGGGGTGGGGGAAGTGTTTTGGAGACTATATTTATATGCTTCTTACCCCAGTTCAAACTGGCAAACACAGGGATATCCCACAGCTGTTTTATAGCTTCCAGTGGAAAATCTCTATTCGGTGACATAGCTGAGAGGATTTCTCATTACCACAGATCTTCTTAGTGTTGTATTATCAGGCTGTAAAGCACTGATACAAGTGCATTTCTAAAATGTCTTCAAGAAAATGACGTACAAGTACGTTGGGCACAAGTCCCCGTTTATAAGATTCAGCAATATGTGGAAGAAAAAAAAAAAAGTTACATCTGCTAAAACTCAAACATCAGCAGAAAATCTGAGAAAACCGACCGCCCACACCATCTGAACACTGTCTGTTCTCAAAAGTAACCTTCTGAAGCAGCAGGGAGATTCCTGTTGAGTGCTAAAAATGTCACCAAAATTAAAGGACATCACTTGGTGGTTAGTGCTTCAAGAGTGTAAAAAGAGAGCATAATGTCAACACTGTTACTTTAGTGGGATATCACCACTAATACATTAGGCTGCATCTGAAGCCACTTTTTCTTACATTTCTTTCCATTGTCGAGAAAATTGAAAAATGACTGTTGTGCCAAATAAATAACTGGCTACAGTTAGTTACCACGTTTTTAACTAATCACGGTATCATGTTGAAAAATGCTGTTCCTGATAGTTTTTTGCGCACAAAATCTAGGAAGCAGTATGTATATCAATCAGACTCTGTACATCTGTAATGCACTTACCCGTTTTCCAGTTCTAAAATTAGCATGATTCATGAGCGGCTGTTTTCAGAGAAAGGAAATTGCAAAAGAAACCTTAAGAGATACACTGGAACCATTTGTCCTTTTATTACAAAGTAGTTTTTAATGGACTTACTTTAAAGAGGGAATAACAATGACACATCTGAAAAAAATATAAATATACACAGAATGCCAATCAAGCAGGAGTGCCACAACTTTACCTATACGAACAAGGCTTTTAACAGACACCAAACCAACCAAATATTTTCATGGTTATCTTAAAAATCATCTCCATGTGTTTTGAAATGTAAAAGAAAGTTGCTGTATTTATTATGTCTTTTCTAATTCTAATTATCACCAACAGCCTTGTTGGTGTTACACCGGTACCACTAGAAGACACATGCTGAGTATGCTGTATATTTGGAATATCAATGTCTTCTTATGCTAAATAAAAGCCTTGTGAGGACAGCAGTACTGACCACAAAAAGAGACCTCAAAAAGTTACAGAACGAGACTTCGTGAACGTCTTCATTTTTTCATGAGGTATAAAGTGAAACTAGATTGATATCTCCCGTATTGTTAGGGACAGCGGAGATGGTAAGTATGACATTAAACCAGCCTAGACCTGGACTCAGTCATGGCGACCATTATCAAGTAGGCATCAGTACAGGTCAGGGCAAGTCTCATTTTGGCATTTACATTGCCTGTATTATTGTGTTAAGTGAACCACAATATTTTAAAATGAGTATTTGAAAAAAAATTAAATTAAAAAAGTTTGTTTTGAAGGGTGATCAGCAATAACACGGACTCGCTTCCAAGCTCTGATCAGAGCGGAAGAATGAAGAAAAAATGAAGGAAACACTGGAAGAGGAAGAAGCCACTGAATCTGGCGTCATGCTCAGTGTAGCTTCCTCTCCTGATGACATCACTACCCTCGCATTGCATACCTTGTATTGCTTTCAAAGCACCCACTTCCTGTCAGTCTGAGGCTGAAATTTGCATCTCTTAAAAGTGAGATTAGCAGGTGGAAGGATACAAAGATAAAAGGTTCAAGAAAAAATATTATTTCTACAGTTATTGCAGCCAACTGCATGTACTGACATAAATATCATAACTGATAAAAAAAACTCCTTTTATTACATTCAGTTTATGCAGCAATATATTAACCACTTTTCCTGCAAGTCTAACGTTTGCACAATACAAATTGTGCAATTCACATTTTTTGCATAAGACATATACCTAACCTTTGGAAAATGGTGCGAAATGTTAGAATGCCATATGAATCAAAAGAAAACTTTAGTTAAGTTCTTTGGCTTCTTTTACCACAGTGCCAGTTTTGTGCTATGCTGCACTAATGTTGAGGGTTTAATACTAATTGCTGAACGTTCTTTAAACCATGAAAATGCTTCTGAATTGTTAACAAATGCCAGTGTTGTGAACAGACACTTTTCTTTTCAATGAAATCTTTCTTGTCAGTCACATCAACCCCAGCATGAATGAATCATTGAGAGCAGACTGTGTCGACATGTCATTACACATCAAATTGGCTTGACTGGCACTGCTGCATTTCCCAGAATCCAACACAGGAGCCCTGAAAGGTGAGCCACACTAGAAAGCAGACAGCACAGTATATTCACCCTGAAAAATGCTGCGGCGTTTATTTCGAGCAGACGTACTACACACTATTTACACAGACAGTCTCAGGACACACATTTTGCCTGTCTCGGAAACAATGATAAACTAATATCCTACTTTGGTAGGATTTGGTAGGTACATTTCAACCAGTTTTAATCCATACAGTGTGTGCCAGTTAAGGTCAAGTAAAACTTAACTGTTGGTAACTGCTGCCCTACCCTCTGCAAGGTGTTTCTTTTATAAACACTACGTCAGACAAGAGCCTTTCTATACAAAATAGACAATAGTGAAGCAATGTTGCAACACCAATGCAAATCTAAAGGGAACACTCCCAGGGGCAGTTCAGTTATACTGTTGTGCACTTTGGCCTTGAAACAACCTGTTAGTTCCTATGACAAAAGAAGCGGGGAACTTGCCATCAGATGCACAGTCATAATGGCACTTCTGATTTAAGTGCAGATTTTAATTTCCACCCATGCCAGCCAGCTATACAGCTCCAGTGAGCATTCATGTATGTGATAGAGGGCCAGAATGGATGTGTGATGGTGTGATAATACCAGTCCAGTCTGACAGGCACCGTGCATAATCGCTTCAGGGCAGGAATTGCACAACAATGTGGGTCTGGGTAATGCCTGTGGTTTGGGGCCCTCAGCAGTGAGCCTTCCCATTAAAGTGTTGCTCTGTTCACTCCTTGTGTGTCTGCTGTTGGTTCACACATACATAAGCTATGAGAAACTGACGGGACACCACATTTGCAAGTGAGAAGAAGTGCTGAGAGCTTTCACTTCTTATTTCAATGGTGAAATTTTTTAACAACTATACCATAGTTCCTCTTCTCATACCATAAAACAATGCTGAGGTCTTTATGGTAACCCCACAGGAGATTTTTTTCAATTTTCTTGACTGATGAAAAGATGTGTTATTGTAAGAGAGAGAGAAAAAAAAGATCACATGGTTTTGTCCTGCTACTACCAAACCTGTAATCTTAAAAACAAAACTTTCTGACTCATCCTAAATGACTGTTTACCTGACAAAGGCACTGGATTTCAACTCCATATTTTCAACTGTAGCGTAAAGCAACCTGCGTGGGCGCCACACCTCTGTAAGGTTGAGTGAAGCTCTACTATCTACTATCTACTTCTGTCTGGTATCTTTTTGTATATCAATTCTACTTACTCACAGTCACTGGACACTACAATCACTGAGTGATCTCTCTACTGAATGATCTGGTCTACAGCCAGAAAAAGAACTGACAAAACAAAACTCTGGCAGGAGTGCTGCTGGGCTCTGTCATGTCAGTGTCTGAGGCAGTGGAAGCAGCCATGTACACATTTGGCATGATTTGTTTGAATCCATGAAATGAAAGGGCCGCTTTATGGGATTTCCCAGTTTCCTTTCCAATGAGATAAAGGCGCAGTAAGTACGTTAGCAGTTAAGTTACCACCTGTGATAGTAGCTACGTCACTAACTGAGGTTAAAAACTTTTAATCAGCCATTATTCTTCAGCTCAAGAAACAATGTTTTAATAGACCATGCTCTAATTAAGTATGTTAAACTTCCTTTTTGAGAAGCAGTGTTGGGGTTGGATAGTCAATTGCACTATTCCAGCTAGTAAAATACCTGCTTTTCAAAGTAAAAAGCACTGTAACTATTACAGGTAAATTAAATATATACATATATTTAAAGAAAATGCTCTGACTCCAACTAGTTACATTTTGTTTTAGTTTTGAAATACTTTAGAAATCTAAGTGTATCCATTCACATTCAACAGCTTTACTATGAGACTTCTTTTCCCTGTTATAAAAAGCTTCACTCACAGTCATAAAATGTATTGAGGAAGGATTCTTTTTTCCTCAGGTTTCTTTGTAAAATTCCTCATTGACGGCTCATTCCTGAAGGAAAAACCTTGGCTGCGTAGTTTCTACCAGACAATCTGGAACATCTTGTCAACCCCATGCACTTAAAATATGTGGGATTTTTTTTTTCTTTTTTTTTTTTGTGGAGCATCAGCAATCAATTATTGCTCCTTTCAAGCAAAACTTTTTTGCATGTATTACATAGGTTCTTCATGTTTTCTTTTTTTAAAATTTCATTTCAGAATGAAGAACGCCTGCAATGTGATCTGGCAAGCAGAGCAGTGAACAAGATCTCAAAACTTCTTTTAAGTGAGAGCTACAAACTGTAAAGTCTCTTGGACTGAGACAGACAGACATGAATGCAGAAAGAAGCGCCACATGGGATTAATTGTTGACATTCACGTGAGGTTAAAGTGATGTGACTTCATAGCTACAGAATGGCTTGATTCCTAAATAAAACACACACGTGTTCCACGTGCAGATATAAACATTCAAACATCATTTGATAGCAATGCTGTACCACACTGACCTGCTTTCCTGACTGTTTATTATTTCATTGTGCTGACCCCTCAATATCACAAAGTGTTTCTTAATAAAAATGAAAGACAGCAGAAAGTAATACTAATGCTGGGTCTTAGAAGTAAACAAATATGGAGCAGGACAGAAGGAAAACACGACATTGTGAAACAATCTGTGGGGCTACTAGTTTCACACTATTGCTCAATCAAGTCAGTGTGGATGAGCACAGTTACATCACATCTTCTGTATCACACTGGTATATTGTGCACAGCCAAAAACACCTCAACAAGTGGATCTACTTACGTCAACTGAAAAGGAAAACATTTGCTGGTTCTTTGAAATGTGATAAATGTCATTCTTTTTCAGTAGCAGATATACTCAATAGTCCTCTTTTTCACCAAACTGTGACCTTTAAATCTTGGAATTTTCATGGGCATTAATTGACGAAATTGCTTGTCAATTAAAGGGTCAAATGATTGATAAGTTAACCGATAAAGGAAATAATCATTACTGCAGTCCTAGGCAGAGAAGATTAAAGACTAGCAGGTAGCAATCATCAATACTCACGGCTACTTTTTAACACCCCTGGTGCGCCAACTATGGTGATTCAGCACTTCAAAGCACTAAGTGATACAAAAAGTGAAGGGGAAAGGCACTCGTAAGTGGATACTGGATTAAAATCAGCTGGGGAGAAAAAGCAAGGCAGAATATCATGCCACAATAAAAAAGATATAAAAGCCTGTGCTGGAATGTTCCCTGTGTCAGCCTGTCTGTCTGCCATCATGTCTGTGCATCTGCCAGCAGCAGGGCTTTAATTATGAGGCCCAGGTTATGTGCGCACACACGAGACTAGTGTCCCACATATCTCTAACACAGTGCCTCACAGTTCCGCTGACTAACCAGTGGCACCAGACTTTGGCCTGCGGCTCCCTGATTCCAGTAAATGTCTTGTTATGCAACTCCTAACAAGTATCACCCAGACTGAACTTAGAGCATTCTGGGTCTCTGCTGCGTTTTCTCTCTCTCTCTCTCTCTCTTTTCTTAATTTTTCTCTGAAGACAGTAAGCAGTTAGCTCCTTGGAGTTGTGCCGCGGCAGGGCTCAGGTAGTGGGGTTGGGGGTGGAGGTTAGTAACCCTTCAAAACACCAAGTGTGGCCCGCTTTGTGCTAAGGCAGAAAACCTGGAATGGAGAGGCAGGCGGCGCAGTCAGGAAATGGGGAGGAGGGTGAGGAGAGCTCCTTCAGCTCTATGCCTGAGAAACACAGCTGCCCCTCATGTCTTGGGGCAATGCCAAGGTTGGACTCCCCGATTGCCTCAGGGGGGTGAGAAGTGTGCGTGTGTGTGTACTTGTTTAGAGATCTTTGTGAGGACAAAAATTCACATGAAACTATAGCTGTGAGGACCAACCATGATTTGTGAGGACAAAATGCGTGTCCTCACAAATTTGAAGGCATGTTTGAGCATTTTTGTGGTTCAAAACGTGGTTTTAGGGTTAGGGTTACAATTAAGTTATGGTTAGGTTTAGGGTAAGGGTTAAGGTTAGGCATTCATTTCTGATGGTTAGGGTAAGGGTCTAGAGAAAGCATTATGTTAATGGAGTTCCCCACTAAGATGTCAAAACGAGTGTGCGAATACGTGTGTGTGCGTGCGCATGTGTGTGCGTGTGTGTGTGTTTCCAACCAGCAAAAACAGGAGGACTGCTGTTTTATCCAGCTATCTGTCCTACTAATACACATTCAGACCCAGAGAAACAAACCATCTGTGACTGGTGATAAAGTAACATCAGCTTTGTGCTCACTCAGCTAAAATGCCTAAATTCTTCTTCATTTCTTTGAGACATATTTTTGGTAAATCATTTTAGATAGCACGCAGCAATCTGATTCACTTCTGCATCCTCACTCAAGTACAATATGTTACAAAAGTTAAACCATCTGAATTAAAGACTTGGGGCTTTGAATCCTATTATTGATCAATTAAATTTAAAGCCATTATTGACCTTTATTGAGGTGTTTAAGTAGACCTGGGCATTATACGTACACATTATATAACAGACATGACTACTATTAGTAATGCATTCCTTTTGATAACTCTGGTTGGTATTAAACAATTTCTGGCAATGAGCTGGAGAGCCTTGAAATAATACTGAAGTGGCAGTATTTTTGCATCAATTTCATAAGCTGAAGTTTTTCTTAATGCAACGGAATTAAAAACAACAAAACAAAACAAACAAACAAAAAAAACCAATCCACAAACAATATTGCTTTGACTGTTGAGCAGCATTTACTACATTCAAATCATGACTGTTGAGATAGAAGATAATACCAGACTTCATTCATATCATTATGTCTCATATAGATCACACTGTAGTTCAAGCCCCAGTAATTTTAACTGAAAGGTTGCAGATTTCATCTGTTCAGTTGTTTTCTAATAGTGTTTTTATGTTTCATTCATTCATTCATTCATTCATGCATTTCACTGGTGACATTAAAAATGCATCTGGTAATATCAAGATCAGCCAATATTAGTTTGCTTGCAAAGATATCAGATACAGGTTGCAATCCAAAAACTGCACCTATACAAAGCAAAAAAAGTAACAAAAAAACAAAACAACAAAACATATCAAAGAGTAGACTTTTTGCTTGTTTTTTAAGAGAATGCTGGGATCATTTTGAGATATGCCATCATTTATGCCAGCCAATAAGCAACAACAGAGAAGAAGTATAGGGAAGGTGGTCACTGGGTGTCACTGTTACATGGTTTGTCTGCTAGAGAGCTCGTAGAGGGTTTCTTTTTTCAGTTATAATTTTAAAAGAGGAAGGTATATATTACTATTATTCATGGAGTTTCAGTTTCTTGACATTTTTGAGGCTCACACTGCCATAGAATACGGTATTCTGGTGGTGAAGACAATAAGTGACTGCTAAAGTTTATTTTTGCAATATAGGCCAGTTAAAGGCACACAATCTATATTCTTTATTCTAAACAGGTCCATGGGATCCATGACTTGGGAATACCTATCTACTACACAACCAATGTGATACCAACCATGTTTACTGTAAGACTAAGAGAGATTGGAGTCAATAGGTGCATTTACATGGTAATGACCCTTGTGTCGCTTGCGGTACAATCTGCTCGGACCTACGTGTTTGTCTGCTTCGGCACAGTTTGCTTTGAGATCCGTGGGAGTGTTTACCAGCGTAGGCTGAGGAATTTCAGGTCAAGAGAGCATTGAGCACAGAGAAAACCTATGACCAAATTGATCGGGTAACTGACATCAAAGTGTACCTGAGCCATCCAGCTCCATCAGCGAAAAGCAAATATTTACCCTGTAGTGACGTACTTATAGTAGAGAAATACACAAAAGAACAGACTTTTGGCAGATATGCAAGTTTGTGTGTGAGTGTGTATGTGTGTAATATATATAATATAGCTTACTGTATTAGTGCATGTACAGTTTGTGTGCGTGCTGCAGCCTGAAATGCTGTTTGTAATACTTGAAGTATAGTAATTTAAGGAGTGAAATTATTCCAAAAAGGTGGACAGTCTGCTGGGGGAACTGGACATATTAGGAAAAAAATAACCAGTTCTGCAGAGAGGTTTGGTGATGCATCATTTGTGCCATCTGTTCTCCTTCCTGTTGGATGGCATCCTGTGCCAGGGCCAGTGTCCAGTCCACTCTGAGAGCTTCTCCAAGCTGGTCCCACCTGGCACAACTGTCCTCAAAATTCACACTGTCACAGATGGCCTGAGAAGTGTGGAGGCTGTCATGACTCAGTTCAGACACGACCAACTGTGTAGGATCAGCGGCACTGTGAATCAAGCTCAGCCTCAAACAATTAAGAGTAGATAGCTCTAATCATAGACTAATGAAAACTTCACGTGCTTCAGCCAGTTCACTTTAGTGCAACCACGTCTACTCAGAGAAATCAGTAATATGGAGAAATTATCTTTAATAGGTTCAGAGACACTGATCCAAAGGTAAACTACAACTAATATTTTAAGGTGTTGAGCAGTCACTGGTTCCTAGAAACAAAGCATGTGGGTTGTGACTTCAGTCGTTGAGATCTATGTCTGCATGACTTAGTCAACCAGTATTTCAAACCCAATATACCCACAAACCACAGAATATGTTCTTATTCTGAGTGTTTTATGCTCTCATGAAAGCTCCAAGAATAAAGCGTTGTAGTCACCAGTCCACTGATTGACTGGCTGATCGATATGCTCTCATCCAGTATGCCCTCTCATTATTTCGGCAGATGCCGGTGTTACTTTCACAAGGATACAAGTGCTATATCAATGGCTATCCAGGATTAATCTATTCTTTTTGGCAGGGCGGTCTGAAAACACCTAACACTAACTTAATTGAGATGGCTAGGTCTAACTTATGAATGTTAACTCAGCTCCAAACTAAGTGACACCGTGTCAAGGAAGTTGCCACATCGGCAACTTCTTTGACTTAAAATGCATGGCCACAAGTTGTGTGGAAACTTTGCAAACAGTTTGCATATCGCAGTTCAACAACCAGTGAGGCATATTATCTGAAACTGTATCTTGGCAGTTCTGCACCAAGATTTTATGCCAACTTTCATGTTTAACATTTGAGTGTTAACATATCTGAATATCAGTGTTTGGTGTCCAGTGTGATCAAAAAAGAAAATATGCAATTTATCACTAAAGACATGAGGCCGGTTAGATCTTGTGCTCATACAGTTCTATTGTCAAAAATCATATGATTATAGGCAGCTGCACTGGTTGACTCATTTTTTATGTTTCATTAATTGTTTGATATGTCTGATTAATTGGATTAATGATTTAGAACATGATTCTTTTTATATCAAAAAACAACAACAAAATGCACAGGACTCATAGGCGTTATATTTTACATCATCATCCTTGCCACAGACACTTTCTCTCCATTCCCACCTTATGAGTGCGGTTGCTTTGGAGAGACAATGTGTGATAACCCCCCCCCCCCCCCCCCCCCCCGGGGGACGGGGGGGG